>VXBC01001721.1:498460-516979 GCA_013399945.1 Ploceus nigricollis | reverse complement strand
TAAGGTATCAAAAAAAAAAAAAAAGCAAAACCTCCAAAGGTTCATTAACTACTCTGGAGAAGTTGTACTCTAGAAGTCAGTGACTAGTAGGAGAGGCACAGAGGGGAAGTTTCCACACACACTGCACATATACATATCAAATGTGGGTAGGAACAGTGGGAAAACAGTTCACTATTTTCTTGATCTTTAACAAGAAGACATGGGAAAGTTTGATTTGATTATTTTAGCCACAGAAATTTCAGAAAAATCAGATAGCTTCAGCTTGCCAGTCTTCCTAGTTTATCCATATTCAGCCCTCTTGTGATATCCCCGAGGCAAGAAAACATAACATGATGTGCTAAGAAGACACCATGGACCAATTAATTGCTATCAAAAATGTAGGCTTCTATTACGCAGAGATTCTTGTTTTGCTGACTTTTTTTGCACATCACCATCCATTGCACTATCATGCAAAGTAGCATAGCCCATGAAATACTATGAGTCAGCAAATTATCATAATGATTTGCATCCTAATTTAGAACTTGAATTACACTGTTTGCTNTATATATATATATATATAAAGTGCATGCATCAATAATACATGCAAGAATAAATAATATATACACTTATTATAAAATGCCAATAACGAATAGAAAAAATTTAAACCAATAATGAATAATTATGAATAATCTCTGTACCATAATACTAAGTGAAATATGGCAAACAATGTATTATAGACTCAGTTTCTACAAAAAACCTCAACTACAACAATTCTACGAATAAATTCATAAGGATGAAAGCAAAAAGCCAATAGCAAAACATAAAAGTTCCCCATGAAAAGGTCTTTGTCTGAGGAAGATAACTGAACAATAAGAACTTCCTATCTCAAGAGGATATAGAGAATACAAGTGAACAAAAAGTTAATGTCAAGCTCTCATCCTCAGATCCAAAACCAGTTAACTCCACATAGCTGCTTGAAGTATTTACCAAACAAGTTTTATTTGGGAGAGTGTCCTCCCTATAACACACAAGTCCCACTGAAATGCAAAANAAAAAAAAAATCAGGAGAATTAACTCTAAACGTTACTTAATCCTTATGGTATAACTCTTTAAAGTATGTTTACAGTCATTCACATCTAAGATTCTCATTTCCTGGAACCTTATCTAATCTAAATTCCATATGGAAGATTTTAGTGGTATATAAAGTTGCATACAAATTAACCACACTTCAATTCATTCAGATAAAATAAAACTGTGAATTTAATAGTGATAAAACTAGAGCTGTCAAATTATATCTGGACTAACAACAAAAAGTTCAGACCTTTTTGTACAAATTTAGTTTTAAAGGACCTATTATATAGCCTTAATTCAGAGGATAACTCTGATGTGGCTTAGTACAAACATGCTTCTAGTTGATTCACTTTTTATTCAGGGAATGCAAAAGGGAATGTCTATTATCCATGTGACAGCAAAGACCTCACATGGCTGAACCACGAACTTGGAGCTTTTCAGGGTTTAGCACTTAAAGCTTCAGAGATTATGGCTCCTGATCCAAAACCAGTTCAGAAAGCACAGCAGGAACCAGGATAAGATACAGGAGAGAGAACTTTAGTGTATCTTTACAGACATGGCTTCTCCATAAACTTCCCATGAACTTTTGAAGGCACCATTTAATCATTCCTATATTTTCTCTGNAAGTTTTATTTGGGAGAGTGTCCTCCCTATAACACACAAGTCCCACTGAAATGCAAAATACTGCAAGAAATAAAAAAAAAAACCCCAACACGTCAGCATGTGGGCCAGAGAAAACAAAACACTGTTCCAAACTGAAGCAAATTTTTATAAAAGAAACAAAACGTTTAAATGGGTTTATTGGTCAAGCACAGCTCAGACACTGGAAAAATCTAGTATTATGATTTTGTGGTGGGGAAAAAGTAGTAGTAAATGTAAGTATTTTAAATAATCTGGACACTTTTTTTTATGATTTAGCCCCATTTGTTACTCTTCATAGCTGGCAAGCTGGAAATCTTAATTTCTTCACCAATTTTATATAAGTAAGAAGTAGCCACTGATTAAGAAGTCTGAATTCAGTGAAGGGAATATATCCCCTCCTTTATGTCTGGGACTTAATGTTCATAAAGTGCAAGAGAACAAATGTAACTGACTAAAGTCAAACTTGAAAGCAGCAATAAAACCCCATCATTTTCACTCGTTCTTAGCTCTGAATACACAGACATTTACAATACAGCGTTTAGTGAATGATCTATCAGTGGCACCCCCTCCTACCAAGATAATTGTGCACGTGGACATCTTGCAGGACATGTTCTCTAATACAAATGTTGGCTCAGAGATTTGACAGTGACAATTCATCACAGATATTTTCACTCTTAGAAATATATCAACAAAAACTAAACTGTTTTATGATACCAACCCCCCCATGTATTATTCCAGGAAACATTTCACAATAATAACATTGCTGATGGCCAAATACTGAAGCCAATCCTGATCCTGCCAGTGAAGAGTTGCCTCCCAGCAATGCATATTCTGATCTCCTGCCTAGCTTAAATTTAAACTCGAGGGACAGGGCACCCATCCCTTCCCCAAAGAAATGGTCTACTTTTTATGAGGTCTGGCTGTAAAGATGATCTTTTTATTCAGATTACACTTCCTACTTAAGCTTACTACTTTCAATTTTTCCCATTCATAATTCCTCACAGTGTTTTAAGTAATAGTCCCTTACACACAAGAGCTACAACTTTCAGGGATGATGATTAGCACGTTAGCTCTCTCTCTCCACGCCCACTAATCTAAACTAACCCACATTCACATCTTACTTTACGCCACTTGAACCAGCCTCCAGTATGCAATCATTTGTTACTCTCCTTACAAATGCTGCCCAAAATAAGCACAATGTCCTAAACACCACAAATTTTTAGACTGCTGTGAAGTTCCTGATAGTTTATATACACTGTATTCCTTCCTACTGCTGCAATGCCCAAACCTGAAGAAAAATCCTCACAGAGCCCTACAACAACTGCAGCACCCAGCAGTGTTACACCCTCCCTGATTTCTGTAATTCAGTTTCTGGCGGTCAGTCTGTGTTTCCATAAAACACTAGTTTGCTGTGCAAGAATATTCCATGTCTCTGCAACCACTACTGCCAGACCTCTGCCTGGTCCCATCTTCTCCTTGCTCCAGTTATTCTCCACTTCAGCAGCATGTCTCAAATTCAGCTCCATATCTTTGACACTTAGATCATCCTGAAGGATTTGCAGAGCATCTTGAACCGTTTACAAGTATCAATCGTTTTCCTCATACCTCTCCAGAACAATCTTGTGCTACGTTTAAAGAACACACTGGAGACCATCAGGCACGTCCCTCCATTGCCAGCGGGGAGGGAAACCAGCACCGGGTGCTGGGGTCAGGCACAGAGACTCTGCTGAAGCCTCATCTGATGCCACAAAATTAATAAAATCTTTTCCATTCCCAGTGGCAACAGGAAAAATACAAGGCAGCAAAAAGGATCTGTGGCTTTATAATATGCTACTCAAAATATCTGCTGATGGTCATAAGACAGAAAGAATATGCCAAAAAAACTGTATCATGTAGTCAGTTGGCAAATGGGGAAAATCACACACAAAATGAAATGCATTCAGCACTGTAAAAGCAGGGCTGTCGGAAATTGCTGGTTCTCCATATAAGGATCAAATATTTTTTCAATTTGCCAACATAGCATAAAGCACATAAAAAAAAAATCCTAAAATAAAATTCTAAATGTTAACCATGAAGAGCACTTTTTACAATATTTCTCAAGAATGTTCATTTTGTATACCCATGAGTCCTGATTTTATAATTTGCAGCCAGTCTAAATGCAAAATAAGAGTTTTTTAACTTCTCCATATAAAATGTCAACCACCTTTTTAATTGAGAGCTAGAAAAGTGTAATTGAAAATTACTAACCTCAAGCGCTCATTAGTGACAAATCCAAATCCCAGCTGAACACAGCCCTAATAGGATTAAAGAGACATTCAGGATGATGTATGTAGACCTGGTATGCAAGAAAAACTGAAGAAAAATCTGTGTCTATCCACAGAGCAAGGATTGGACACAGCTCCGGGAGGAGCGGTACTTGGGTACCAGACATGCACACGCACTTTTCCTGGTGCCTCCCTCCCGCTGTTGCTGGAGTTACAGATGCTGCCCACAGGCACCCTCAGGACTGCAGGCTGGAGATATCACTGCTGGGCTCAGAAGCTGCAACGTCACCCAAGCTCCCACAGGAAAAAAGCAGGGAATGGCTGGCCATGCACCTCATGACAAGGCATTTCCAAGAGCACAGCCATCCTCTGCCTATTTTTAATGGCTCTTTGTCACTTCCCCCACCACACAAAGCTCTTCTACAAGTGACCTGTTCGGTCCACCACGTCTACAAAAATGGCACATACAGGTAAGCAGTTCTCAGGCTGAATTTCATGGTCTCAAGGTCCTTCTGTGAGCATCAAAATCATTGAGCATGAGATTTCCTATTGATCACATGCCACTGGCCGCACATCTAAGGAGGCTCAGGAGGGTAAATGATTTTTTTCCCAAGTCAATTTTAAATTGGCTTCCTAAATTGTCTCCAGATCCTTTCCAGACAGCAGAATGGAAATAATTAGAGGTGGTTGGAAAATGGAATTTTTGTCCTGTGGGGAAAGTCTGATAGTCTTGTACTTATTTCTATGCTAACACAGGCCAAAGTGTAAAAACCTTAAAATCTGAAGTAGAGCAAAATAGTGTAAGGTATTCTGAAACAGCATCCTGCATGCACTTTGACTTATTTTGTTACAAGAGAACATCCCATTCCTCACATGGGTACACCAGCAGCCCACATAAATGCTCAGTTTTTAGCCTGAGATTCTTTCTACTCCCCAAGACCACAGGGCAGTGACTAGCACTGTTGACACAAGCTCTCCACACATCTCATCCTACTCCTCTTGCTGTATGAGCTAGACAGGAAGACAGCAGGAACTGCAGTTAATCACTGCTCCCTTGTTCATCTTCTGAAAACAAATTTAAATGACATGTTTTGGAGGTTTGGGTGAGAAGGTTCTCCCCCTCATTTTAAAATAAACCTTTGTCAGTCAGAAGTGATTTATTCTTTTTCTGATGCGTATTGTGGAGCCAACAGTTTCCCACTACGCAGATGCAAACTGAGAGTAGTCACAGAGCTGGGAGCAGAAATACCATGGGGAAATACACAAAGAAGTGATCTCTAAAAGTCGTACACAAATTGTGAACAAGAGTAAAAGGGAGATTCACTCTCAACACCTCTTATGGACAGGAACACAACTTTCCTCCTATTCTCCACGTACAGCACTGTGCCTTCTACTGCCTAACCAGAGACACACTCGTTACACCAAGGGCCGAGGTAGCTGTGTCAAGTAAAACTCTTTCTTCCTGACACCATGGAGATGGCTGCTTTATGCAAGTCATCCAAGTAGAATGCCTCAATGGGAAGACCTTCAGTGCCATCACTCTGTTAGGGTCTTCTCTGCAGCTGTTTAATTGACAGAGCCATGGAAATCTTGAGTACACCTGAATTCTGCATCATTTCATTCTTGGCTTCAAGTGCCTTTGACAAGTACTCCTGATGAGGATGATACCTCTGTCTGTAACTTGCTCTAAGTTACTGCTCCCTCAATGCAACTTTCCACTGTACAGTGAAGGAGATCTTGGCACCTCTTCCTCTCCAGGTCATCCAGCAACTCTTCTGATAGGAACCTGCAGCGTGCTGTACAAGCACAGCTGAAGCAGACAGGGCCCAAAGCACAAAATGGCTAGACATGAAAATTTGCTTATTCCATTGTATCTATCTTTCTCCAAATGCTCTTTCCAAGCCAGACCAAGGCAGCAGGGGAAATAAAGGAGCCCTTCATTCCTCTTCACACAAGAGGAAAGGAGTGATTGCATCATTTCAAAATTTTCACCTCTGGTAACCTTCCTACATGGAAATGCTGCTTCCGATAAGCTTTATACTGAAGACTGCAGAACCTACAAGTACAGGGCTCAAAAAAGAAGGCTTGATGAAGAAAATGAAACAGTGCAGAAAAGTTTTGTTGGTACTTTTTACTTAGCTGGCCACCACCTTGGAAACTGGCTGGAAGGTGCCCAGCAGAAAAGAACCTGGGGGCGCTGGTTGGCAGCCAGCTTACCATGAGCCAGTGTGTGCCCAGCTAGCCAAGAAGGCCAATGGCATCCTGGCTTGGATCAGCAATAATGTGGCCAGCAGGAGCAGGGCAGTGATTGCCCCCCTGTATTCAGCACTGGTGAGGCCACACCTTGAGTGCTATGTTCAGTTTTCCCAGTTCAGTAAGAACATTGAGGTGCTGGATTGTGCCCAGAGAAGGGCAATGGATGTGGTGAAGGGTCTGGAGCACAAGTCCTATGAGGAGCACTTGAGGGAGCTGGGGGTATTTAGTCTGGAGAAAAGGAGGTCTAAGGGAGACTTTATTGCTCTCTACAACTGCCTGAAATGAGGCTGTAGCCAGGTGACATTTGGCCTCTTCTCCCAGGGAAACAGCAACAGGACAAGAGGACAAAACCTTAGCTGCACCAGAAGAGATTCAGGTTGGACACAAGGAAGATTTTTTTCACTGAGAGGGAGGCTGCGCATTGGAATGGGCTGTTTTCAACTGCCTTGGAGTCACCATCTCCGGAGGTGTTCAAGAAATGACTGAACAAGGCACTTAGTGCTATTGTCTTGACAAGGTGATGTTCAGTCAAAGGTTGGACTCAGTCTTGGAGGTCTTCTCCAACCATAATGATTCTGTAATTGCTTCCTCCTCTTTTAATTTTCCTACACAGTGAGGCAAGTTTTGCAAAGTTAGGAAAAAATCATTAACAAACTCAAAGGCAGTCAAAGAGAGGCAAGATACGAACTCACGCCAGTTTCCTTTCATCAAAGACACAGATCCACATGATATACCTATAAGTTATAACGCCAGCAGGTTCAAACTTGCTCTGAACAGACACAAGAAATCCCTGCCCACACTTGGAGATAACCAAAAGTCTTTTGAACACTTAGCATGGCTCTGGGCCAAGCTAATAAACTCTGCTGAGCCGCAGGGACATCTCTGTGCCAGCACCTCGGGCTCGGCACAGCTGGCAATGCTCACAGTGCTTTGTGCTGGTGCAAACTACAGGCTCATTGCTGGCTGCCTTCACCACAGCATGGAGAGAGAAATGCCACCACACTCACAGCTCTGTCTTCAAGCCTTGACTTCAATCTTGGGGACATTCATACCATTTTTCTGCATTACCCATCCAACGAAAAACATTTTAGGCCAGTTTTTGAATCAAGTGTCAATATTTTGACATGGACATAACATTTTTCACCTGAAGGTGATGAAAAGTGTTGCAATGAGAGTCTAACTAAACCAACACACTTGGCTTTTGCTTAGAATTACACTGTTTTACAAGAGCTTTTTCTGTTGAAAATTAGGAATTTACACATTTGCACAAGGCTTCTTAAACAAAACAACATTTTTATTCAAGTGTTTCTTTGGAATAGTTCCTCAACCCTCTGAAGAGCACATCTTACTGGGTTAGGTGGGGGAGCAGAAAAGGGAATGATGAGACTTACACGTTGTTTACAGTGGGTAGAGCTGCCAGGCTTCTATCCAGTTTTAAGATGTACAGCCTTTGAAAGTCCTTATGTCTGGTCTTTGACTCAAAAATGACATCTCTACAGACAGAGGGGTATGGGGTTGTAAAACCAAGGCATATTTTCTTAACACTGTTCCAGAAATATCCTCTGCTAAATGTGTAACAGATGCATGTTCCTCATTAAAAAAGTGTTGCTATACATTATGCCTTGGCTGTAGACAGATTCTGGCAGAGATTGATACACTGTGGACATATAATTCATGTGTCTAGTATGTGAACTCTGGACCCTGCTTAACCTGCTGAGGTCCTGTTGTGGATCTCGGGCCATGGAAATGGGAGCAAAGGGAGAGAGCAGACAGACATGGAGGACCAGTGTGTAGCTGAGAAAAGAACAAAGCTATTGGACTTTTCTCAACGCCATCCCCAGGCACCCAGCTTTTATTCCCATTTGTATAATGAACTGGAAAAGCAGCACCAATTCCAGCTACCTTTCTTTGAGAGGAAAAAGAAATCATCACTTCATGGTGACCATTTTCTTCCTTGAGTAATCTCTGGCCTTTTCCTGAAATTTAACTTTTGGGTTTTGGAAAGGTAAGTCCTAATGATGAATTACAATATATGTTTTTGGCTGATGGGTGCTTAAAACCTGCCCATGCTAATCATAACTTCACAGTCCACAGGGAGACCCTTAGTTTTATTCCTCACCTGGTATTCAGACTTCCATTTAATTACTGGTTACTTAGATTTATAGGCAGATTTGCTAAAAACAGTGACTCTGTGTGCAGACAATAACCTTTTGATGGGTATGGTAGTAAAACTGTAATTCCTATGTAAACAGGACCAAATTTTAAAAGTAGCTGGTGTAGCTCTCTAATGAAATTGGCAGCACTGTGTGGGTACTTTGTCTTGGAGAATGCTAAATGGTGCATAGCCAGCATTTGCTCCATAAACTGTCAAACAAGAGAACCGCAACTGTTCGGTGATTTGTTTTTCTAATGTAGCTCTCTACTATGGGAAATGTCTTTTCCATGACCAAATGTGGAAGCTGTCAGGATCCAAAAGAAATAGAAGGCAGAAAGATGATGTCTAGAAGGTATCTCCCAACAGAGAAAAAAAGAAAAAGAAAACATTTCTCAAAGACCCAGTTTTGGGAGCACCATGAAAAAGTGAAACACTTTGAAAAAGAAATTACTTCGAGGATGAATAATTAATTGTTTGGCATCAATTTCAGTACTAAAACACTCAAATTTTTCTCGACCTTCACCGGGTAGCACTGATGATAATATTGTTGCATATCTCCATAGGAAGAATAAACAACAATATATACATCTGGTATCTTTCTTCTCAGGGCCTTCTACTACTTTACAAAATGAAATAGACTTCATCAACTTAGAAAGGCAGAAAGCACTCCTTCCATTACTAAGAAACAAACACTGCAAATAAGTGATACCTGAGCTCTATGCCACAGCAAATGAAGCAGTATATGAGCACTGATTCCAAGTTTCCTATTTTGTTCTATATTCCTCTCAGCACTTCAGTGCCATTTTAGGCTCCTATCAGGCAACAAAAGCAACATCATTTTGCTCATAACAAGAAAGAGTAATTAAACAGGTAAAAGTCTTCACCGCTGATGAAAGGATATCCCCAAATCAGAATTTTAAAAACAAACAATATGGACCAACTATTTCAGACAGGTGTTCTGCTGAAGTCTCTTTCTCAATAATGGAAAAAGGAGCAAAGTTCTCCTTTTCCTATTTCTGTTTGGACCCGAGGAAAAAAAAAGAAAAAAAGACACAGATTTCATCATCTGAATTCAAACCTCATCTGATCTAATCCTCAGGAAGACACACAGCATTTAAATATATACAATAGCTATTAAGGGATTGATTCTGGAGAAATAATCAGACAGACTATATTTTTACCAGGGTTCAAGTGTCCACAATACCCAGTAAAATAATCAAGGCTGCTCTGAGCAGACTGCAAGACTCCTCTGTGCATGTAGATACTTCCCAGTGGTGCAGTTGTAGCTGTTAGTCAGGCCTTGCCGCTATCAGCTGCACACTTGCATGCAGCTGATTTAACAGTTACCTGCCCAGTACTCCACGATTTCCCTCCCTGCTGCCAGCCTAGGAACCGATTGTTCATAACAAGAGCAATGGGAGGGCAGGACCACTGCAAGGCATTTGAGAACTATCAGCAATAATATGCCAACTGTAACAAATCTTCTCTACAAGAAAGGGGTGTCCAGACACATCAGTAGCCTACATAGCGATTGTCAAGAATCAAAGCTCACATCATTTTATGTCCCTGAAATGTCAACTCAATTGCAAATTTAAAAACAATAGTTGTATCACTTTGCCAGTCATAGGACAAATCCCAATAATCTTAGTTGTACTGACCTTGACCAGGCTTGAGACAAGTAAGTCACAAACGCAGAGAAAACCAGAAGCCCACAGAGTAATTACAAAAAATAAAAATCACAGCCGTGGTATGACACACTAAAGCCCTGTTCAACCCCTACTACCCATTGCAATCTATACTACCCTTAGGGAATATTTCTAGGTTAAGCTGCCTACTAGCAGCATCTCCTTTTGTCCAAAGTCTAATGCATTACTGGCATTTTATAAACAGATGAATCTTATAGGTGGTATAGTATTGTGAGTGTTGCACAGATATTTCTCTTTACTGTTGTTCACTATTAGATTGTGATACAACTTAAAAATTTTCCCCTAATTTGCAACTACATGAGTCCAACCCACTTAGTTAAGGCAAAGCTTTTTTACTTTCAATAACTAAATCAGTGTTATCACTAAATAAAAAACACAAAGGGAAGGGACAAAGATTCATAACAAGACCATGATCATGAGGTCACAAAAACATAAGCATGAGTTATTATATTATTGTTAAAAAACCTTTGCAGTTATTTATGATGATTTAGCTTTTCAGGTGCTGTTTTTGCTTTGTGATAATGAAAGAGCACAATAGCACCTAGCACCACCTAACTTTTATCCATACAGGAAGCATTTCATAGGTACAGCATGCCAAATGGGGACCACAGTTACACAGGTGAATAGCTACACCATAATCACTATTTGTCAGTGAAAATTAATCTCAAAAAAGCAGCCCCATAACTCTTCTACCATCAGTTTCTGGCTTTAGTCAGTTACTCATCTGAAAACTCAAACATCTTTAAGCAAATATTTTCCCCTGGAGATCTGATAAAGTGATATATATACAAAGTATTTTTGTTCACATAAAACATTCCTGTTGGTTTAAAACCACAGGAATAAAAGTAAATTATTATAACAGTTTCTTTTTTTCAAACAAGATGCCTTGCAGTCAGTTGGTAAAGCCTGAAAATTGGTAATTGCTTAACAAGCTTTGTATTCTAAACATAAGTATCTTAATGGTTCAAGTTTCTCTTCTTTCTACTGTCATATATACAATGATCACACAAGTTAATTATAGAGAGTTAACCCTGCCAAGTATCTCACACTAAAATGGTGATATAATTCTATTAGAAATCACAAAAAACCCACTCATTATTGGTACCCCTACCATTTTAAAGTGTGATCTCTCTGTATCTATGGGCAGATCACACCTATGGACAGTCAAGATCAAATTTGTACCATCTGACCTAAAGGAACACTCTGCAGTAGGAGCATGGCTACACCAACATCAGTTCCAGATCCTGGACTCAGTCTTTCCGCAGTAGTCTAGTTTCTTGAACTAGAAAGAGAGGTGAATGGCCTATTTTTATAGGGCTGCATTAAATGTTTCCTTCTAAAAGCTATTTTAATGACATTGTGGTGCTTCACAAAGGAAACAAATTCAGTATATGGTTAACACATATAAACACGCCTTCTACATCTGAAGAGATGTAGGTTTTTTAAGAGCACTTTCAAGTGACTAATATCAAAATAAATCAGCAATTTAAACTTTACAGCATCAATTGAAGATGACATTTTGGCATGTAAGTACACAAATTGTTCACAGTGTCCCTGCAGAAGCCATCTATAACTCAGAAGATGCACAGAGCCTTTCAAATGACGGCAATGGAATTTAAATGATTTAATTAGAATAATATGCTCTAGTCCTTGGCCACTCTCTCACTATAAAGTAGGAATTTCCTCTGGGCAGGCACAGCACACCAACCAAGCTGCGATTGCCCGCCCCGTAGTCTAACTTCCCAGTCCTGTGAGACACCAGAATGGTCTGCTAACTTCTTTTGTCAAGTTTCCCTTCTTCACTCAGTCTAAATCCATCCTAACAGTACAAGGAAAACAGAAGCAGTTGTTACCATGACACAGAGTTTAAAATACTAATAAGAGCTACTGGAAAGCATGCACATTTGTACTATCTTCTGATTTCCTTTTCGAATCAAAACCAGAAGTTCATTTCTTCTGCCAAGGAAGTTTTTCTTTTTTAATTAAGAGACTTTAAAATCTGAATCATTCTTTTTCTGGGGAAGGCATGGAAAAAAAAGACAAGGCAGATTACTACCAACTCAAATTTATCTCAAACCCTATACTTGGTAATTATTGGGTTCTCTAAAATTGGATACCAATTTTAAAAAATATTTTTGTAATTACAGTAGAAAACTGCTTTTACAACCTTTCCTCTTGAGTGCTTAAATATTGAGAGTACCAAAGTTGCATTTAACTTACTACATTTCCAAAAAGCAGTAAGGAACTAAAACCAGGCAGGAAGATCAGATTTCCTGCTTTTGATTTTTATTAATGATTCAGAGAAATTCTTTTTTTACCTGTATGAGAAAGTTGCTGACTTCAGTGAGCAATAAACTTCTGCAACTGACTTCAGTGGAACCCCAATTAATATCCTCAAAGAGAACATTTGTCTGCTCTTTCCTTACTAAAGATAAGAGGTTCCCTTCTAAATTGCATCCTAGAGACATTTGACTAAAACTTTTTTCCTCCAGGCAAAAAGTAAACATCTATAAATATTTTATACCAACACTGCAAAGCAAAAAAAAAAAACAGACTAAGCACTATTAACGTGCACCTTTTTTTTTTTCATCACATTTATAAGAAACAGGCAGTGATGCACGCCACAAGGCTGGGATCTAATCAGACACAGTAAGGCCCTGTCTAGACAGGCAAAAGTTATTACAATCAGTTAGCGTGGTTGAAGAACTCCATTAAGACGCAGGCCAGCAAGAAAGAAACCACATTAGTAAATGACACAGCACAACCAGGCACCAAGGCAGCCAAGGGGCCTCCTGGCATGTTCAAAATTGAGCCTCTCTTCGAGTCATTGGCAAACTGGCACGTCACAGCGCTGGCTCCTTTGCCAACATCAAGTCAGACTACGGGCACACGAGCGGTGCGCGACTGCATAACCCCACAGGGCTCCGACCCAGCCGCAGCACCACTCAGGGAGAAGGAGCTCATGGGCGAGCAATGACCAACCTGAGTGCTACTCCATGGTGCCGTGCCCAGGCACCATCTGACTCCATCCCCGCAGCAAGGCACCAGGTGCTCTCCACAGAAAAGATAATTTACTCACAAGGTGATCACGTGCTGCAGGTGTTTTTCTCACCCTTCATTCCTTGGAAAGACGTCACTGTGGCTTGTGGAGAAACACACTTCTGTGACATTTGGGATATAAGTACACAGATGCTAGGAATAAGAAACACTATGCTAAAGAAAAAGGAAAAACCAAACTAAACAAACCAAGAAAGAAACAAAAAGTTAAAAATGGAATGATGAGAATTACATATAAAGCAAAGCAAACTTGCTTCCTTTGCTGTCCTCTTCCTCCTTGATCAAAACTTTCAAGGCTTCTCAATAACACCTATTTGCTTTGCAAATGGGGTATCACAGCATACTTGATACAATGCCAAATGTGATTAAAAAAATTATGCACAACCTATTTACTACTCTTACTTGACAACTCTTTGTCAAATAATTTCGTTTAAAATAAAGAAAAAAATACACAATTCTAAAGAGAGAAAGAACGCAGTGAGATCACCTAGGAAATTGTTGTCTCAACATCTATAGACATTAGAAACACTTCTAAATTCAGACACCCCAGCATTTAACATGGTCCATAAAAAAGAGAAAAAAAGCCAGAAAAGTGCTCATATTTTAATTACTATCAGCAGTAAACCCTATTTTCAGCTATGCTATCTCAAGCAATGAACTACGAGCTTTGAAACTGCTATTAAAGTCCTCACAAACTATTTGCTGAAGAGGAGCAAGCATATATTTCTCTGGTTGCACAATATGACACATACACTTTTGGGATGGGAGAGGAAGTTATAAACTATCCGCAATCCACCAGGAAAAATCTTTCTTCTTTGAATCAAGAACAGGCTTCATAATAAATTCCTTCACTATTGTATTATATAATCTCATTGGTAGCATTTGTCCAAACTTTTCCAGTGCATTACTTTGTGTCACTGCAATTTACTTTGCGGAAAGGGAAAAAAATCCCACAGAGAATTTAAGAGTATATACAGAAACTGTTGAAACTTTTCCCATCCACTATCATTATACCATTACTATTCTTGAATAGTAATAGCTTTTCAGAAGCAATCACTTCACTTTGGCACCATCAGAATCTCACCTTTGGCTCTAAGTGGTAAGACAACTCTATTAATCCATAAGGGTGTTCCACAGCAGCATGAAGGATCCTTATCAATGTGCCCAGGCACTATAAAAGGCAAGGTCAGAGTAAAATTGTCACTGCAAACGTGAATAGACAGCACGTGGAGCTCACCTGTGCAGTCAGTGGGCAGGGCACCCACAGGACCTTTGCAGACATCCTACTGAAGGCAATTCAGGGAGGCCTTCAGCAGTGCTTGATGGTAACATCATTAGCAGAGCATGGAAGAGCTCAGATCTGGCCAACAAATGCAGGTTTTGGAAGCACATCTGCTATTAAAAATAAAAAAAACCTGTCTTTCAACGAAGTCCTGGTCAGCTCCTTGATGAGCTGTACTGTGACCCAAGAGGAAGAGTATCCAAATCCACAGATCAATACCATCAAGTCCTGGAGGCAAATATATCATAGAATCATAAAATGGTTTGGGTTGGAAAAGACCTTAAAGATCATCTACTTCAATCCCATGGCCATGGACAAAGTGGGCTGCCTCTCTTCTGTAGGTAAAAACTGACAACTAATTAAAAGCCACACTTGCAGCAATTCATTACTTCCAGACACTCAGAATACCTTCAGTAGGGATCTAACGTGAGACAGTGAGGGATGCCCAGCTCCTGAGCACCACTTGAATGCTTTCTGCCCGCTCCTCAAGGGACTGCAATAACAGGAATGGAAGAAGCAACTGCATCGTGAACTCATCAGCTAAAACTACACTGCTACTCAAAGGGGAAGTCTCAGAGCATGTTCCATCTCTGGCCATCAGTTGCCACCTCGTGCCTTCAGATGACGCTATTGCAAGTGTTGAAACAGGACAGCAGTCAGCATGCTGATGGCTTTTTCCCAATTGCAAGCACTACTTTTCAGCCTGATCACTGATCTGATCCAACTCACAGCCAGCAGAGCCGGCATAAGCAGCACGTGGGAACGGTGTAACCAGAATCAGAAAGAACAGATTCCCCATCTTCTGCTGCAGCAAAGACTCTGCTGTCATACACTGGGATTCAGTTTCTACTTTTCCAACAGCCCCAGGACGGAGAAACACACTCATCTGATTTCGTCTGGCTGATTAGCACCCATTCCTGTCACAAGCCCATGTGATAATCACTTACTAATACAAGTGTCATGACTGACTGTAGAACATCTGGCTCACCCTGTGCATTAAGTGCTAGACAGACACGGCAGAGAGCAGCAAAACCCAGTAAGTGCTTACAAACTCACACACTTTTTATAAAACTCTGCATGTTGTGCTGTTCTACCTACAGTGTTCATTGTTGTCCAAAGCAACGATTATGCAAACACTTGGGCACTTGCTTAATTCTTCTGTTACAAACTACTCCATTACACTTAATGGATTAATTAGCAAAGGCTCATTTTTACCCAGAGAGTGGAGGCTCCCAAGGCTACACGCAGAGTCACGGGACAGGCTCCCAGGGGGAGGCAGGGAGGGTGAAAGGCACCTGGGAGTATCTACGGTCACATTGCAGCTCCACAAGCAGTTTTGGCAGCAGTACCCAGTTTTGCCAGCTTAAAAAAGGCTACATTCTCCACTCCTTTGGGTTGGAAATTACCCCCCTCCTCTTACCCCCTAATGAACCAAATCATGGAATTGATCCAGATTAAAATTACATCTTTTTTTTGCTCAGTGCCTAGATCCAGATCACCACAGGACCGTGTAAGTGTTTGTGCTGCTATGAAAAGAGTCAGAGCTAGGCAGGGGCTGCCAGGGCAACCCCATGTTGCAGCAGTTTAAACCATCCAAAGCACAGTCATAGCCCACCTCTGTAGTTTCAGCCCTGCTACAGTTACCTGATGCTGAAACTAGAGCAATAAGGGTGGTCCCCCCTTCCTCCCTCCATTTCCCTTCCCTCTCCCCACAGCACTGGGGCTCAGCATCTCTCCCAGACACTCCTCTGGGAAGGCAGAGCTGCAAAGAAATCCCCCCAAAAAAACTCCGGGGGTGGATTAGGTTTCTGCTACACTGGCTCCTGGAACTGGCTTTCCAAAGGGTTGGATGAATTGGCATAAAGGAGAGGGTGCACTGGGTCCACAGCAGAGCACCCAGAGCAAGATGTCTATATTTTCCCCAACTACAGAGAACAAGCCTGGCCAGGACCAACCACTGCCTCCCACAGGGAACAGCCACAGAAGTAAACCCGTTTGCAGGATTGTAAGTTTCACTCATGCCAAAAACATAGAAGCACATTATTGTAAGTTTAGTTAGATAAAAAAAGGTCATACAAAGTACTGGTTTCCTTTCACATTCTTTGCATATACAAAGATCCCAACGGTTCCAGGAGGATTTTCCTGTATAGCCTTACTGAAAGCTGATTAAAGAAAATGGCCATTAATCCCACTAGTAACTTAAAACAAAACGTTAAATTAATTTCAGTGGGAGTTCTGGCCGTGCACAAAACTCAGCATGATACTTTCAGATTCATACACATTGCTCTCTCGGGAAATGACAAGAACTCTGCAGACATGTGAAAAGGCAAAATTTACTCCACGTTATTAGGACTCGGTATAAAAATCGCCAAACGATCAGCACCAGGCTTAAAACTATTTCCATACACCCCGAGCTTTTGAAATTGTCATTGTTCAAGCCGCCGTTTCCCTTTTCACCTCTTTGAAAGCTCACCCCCCGCGATCATCTTTAAACCAAGATCGGCGCCAGCAAACCTTTTCATTTTGCTAAAATCTGACGGGCGTTTCTGAAGCTGCTGAGCCCAGCGCGTCGCTGCGGGAGCGAGGTTCCCCTGTGAGCACCCCCGAAGTGCCGGGCACAGCACAAGCATGTGGCAGCAGCCGGACTGCCTGCAGGGGCTCCGGAGGAGCCCGGCTATCCCGTGGACAGCCGCCGGCGCGGGTATCACGCCCGGAGCTGGAGACCCCCGCGGCCGCAGCCCCGCTCTCCCCGGCGCCCCAGCGCTGCGCGGGNCCGTCCGTCCGTCCGCCCGCCCTCTCTCCCTCGCTCCCTCCCTCCAGCAGGGGCGGGGGCGGCGGTCCGGAGCGCCCAACCCCGCCCCGCGGTTCCCCGGGCTGGGCCTGGGCCGGGCCGGTACCGGGGGTACATGAGTCGTGTCCGAGCGAAGGAGGCTGTCGGGCAGGGGGACGTGCCCGCCCCGGTGGTGTCCCGGGCAGGGCTGGGCGAGCTCATCTGTACCCGCCGGCCCCTGCAAGGGCAAGCGAAGGGTGCGGGATCCAGGCGTTGCCACCCCATCCTCCTCTGTCTGCCCGAGCAAACCCTCCTGTCCTTTAGTCTTCGTTTATTTACAAACTTACTGCGAGTTACCTAGCCGGTTAATGCAACAGCAGGAGAAATTAAACCCAGGAGGAACATCACACCTCTTGGGTTTTTCCACACACAAGTATTTAATGGAAGAGAAACCACCTGGGAGAGCCCTTCTAAGAGGGGTTATACAGTGAAACAAGCTCCAAAGGGAACTGCTCCAGCGGCACTGTTGCCAATTCTTGAAGATATTTAGGAAGGCTGGGACAGGCTCCTCTCTCTGCACAGCAGAGGTGTGAGAGCAGAGAGGGGCGGGCACACTGCCTGCAATTGTCTTCTGCCTTCAGTTCTCCTGGTGTGTTTATTACCACTATTGCACCGTGCAAGCACAGCTCTGATGCATGTTACATAATTAACCTTTGTTATGCTGGTAACCCTGTCATTCTCTCTGCAGGGCAGTTGTGAGTATGAGGAGGAGGGCTTGATGTTGGGATAGTCAGTTGTTCCCCCAACAATTTTTGCTTTGGTTTCTCTCCAGGAAAATTAGATCAAAAAAGTTCTTTGCCGTAGACAGCATCGTGGATAATGTTGTGGTAGTTCTTTGTTCCTCAACTAGTCTGTGCCACAGCCAGCCCTTAAAGCTTTGTCTCCTCCCCGGCAGGCTGTACCCTGTCTTTTGAGAGGCCCAGTGCATCAGAACAGCAAAACTGGGTGGAAGGGAATCTCTACAGGAGGCTGAACTGAGAAGCAGGGGATGTGTGTTCATGGTATACTCAGCTGTTTAGACAATACACTATGTTAGAGTTTTCTGCTGGCTTCCTGCCTGCAACATTTTTTCAGTAATGTAGTGAGAGATGGAGCCATCAGGATCACAGTCTGTCAGGATAGAAGAGACTCTTCTGGCCAGCAAGTGCTTTCTGTCAGAGAACACTACCTGTCCACCAGAGCACAGCTACGTGTACTGTCAGGGAGGGATACTGACAGCACTCCTGCCCCACGGCCTGGCTTAGCCAATTGTGATTATGACATTTCAATGAAGAAAT
>VXBC01001721.1:352630-496797 GCA_013399945.1 Ploceus nigricollis | reverse complement strand
TGTGGTAGTTCTTTGTTCCTCAACTAGTCTGTGCCACAGCCAGCCCTTAAAGCTTTGTCTCCTCCCCGGCAGGCTGTACCCTGTCTTTTGAGAGGCCCAGTGCATCAGAACAGCAAAACTGGGTGGAAGGGAATCTCTACAGGAGGCTGAACTGAGAAGCAGGGGATGTGTGTTCATGGTATACTCAGCTGTTTAGACAATACACTATGTTAGAGTTTTCTGCTGGCTTCCTGCCTGCAACATTTTTTCAGTAATGTAGTGAGAGATGGAGCCATCAGGATCACAGTCTGTCAGGATAGAAGAGACTCTTCTGGCCAGCAAGTGCTTTCTGTCAGAGAACACTACCTGTCCACCAGAGCACAGCTACGTGTACTGTCAGGGAGGGATACTGACAGCACTCCTGCCCCACGGCCTGGCTTAGCCAATTGTGATTATGACATTTCAATGAAGAAATCTCTCCTGTGACTATGAACTCTTTAAATATGAAACACTAAATACTTATAAGACTAAAATGAGTGGCAGCTCCCACAAGTATGGTTTCTCCTACTGATCTTGCAGAGAGCATTTAAGCTAGATGTAGTGTCTAGAGAGCTAGGAATATAGCTGGTTGTCATTACTGAGAGAAGGAAGCAGAGGAACATTGCAAAGCTTATATTATAAGCAATTTTTATTACGTTAGGGAAAAAAGAGAGGTATCAGGTCAAGTCAGGTATCAGTCAAAAATCAGGTACCAGTCAAAAATCAGGCTTCTTCATTGTGTTTGATGTAATCACTCAGAAATAAGTAGACTTTCCTCACAGGGTGGAAAAAGTCTGCTGAATTTTATGCAGGAAGCCGTCTGCACCATGTTCTATTTCAAACAATGTCTCCATGGGCTCTGTTGCATATTAGTACATTTACTTTGGGGTTGGGGTGTTTACCCTGTTCCAGATCACCTTCTCCCCCCCCCGCTGACTGCTTTTCTCCTTTACACAGCTGCAATTAGAATATTGCTTTGCCTTCGTGCAGCACCCCTCAATAAAGACTCTAGGGACAGACTATCAGCTGGTGACCATGGTATTGGCTCTATGCACCGAGCAAGAGATGGAGCAGAACAAATCCATGGAGAGCTGCTGGAAATAATCAGTGACAGTACTGCTAATATGGCACATGAAAAAGTCATACAAAAAGTCATGTGGAAGCTCTTAAAAAGTATTTGTTCTTCAACAGCTAGCTCTCAAACTTTCAGAATTGTGCCAGGATTGTGTTCCAAATTTATTTTTCACAGGCCTGAGAGCTAACTACTTACTTTTAAAAAGAAATAGAAGCTTGAATTATCTCATATTCAAATAACTTCTGGAACCAGGAATTTAAAAACAAGCTGAATATCATTAAAAATGCTCATATCTGTGGCACTGGTAGCAGAGCAGAAGTAGTGAGGGAGGCATCATTGCCCCTCTCAGCCATACACCTTTGTTTTGCTGTAGTGGATTATGTTTATAGTAAATTCATATTAGTGGTAATTCCAGTTTGTAGTGTACTCCAGAGATTAAAATCTTTACATTTGCAAAGTGCTGAACGAGTTGCCTATCAAAAAAGACACAAGAAAATGTCATAGCAGAAACTATCATCTGCTGTCATGAATATTTAAAGCCAGTGTCACTGTCACATGCTACACACTGTAAATTTACTCTTAAGGCCACCATTAAAATTCCTAAAAACATCACAAAATAATACGTCCCTTGCAGACTTGCCTATTACAATGTTTTGTGGTCTCAGGTCCAGCCCTTACCTCATGACTCACTCAAGCAAAACATCTATTGAAGTAAATGGGAATTTGGCAGGAAAAAAAGATGGAGATGGGCCAAAATCAAAACGGGGATGGAAACACTCTGGTCTTTTAAGGCAGTCAGATTCCTTATGTAGACCCAAAGTTTGCTGTCCAGAGCTTAGTTCTCCTGTGAGATTACCAGAGGACTTCCAATGGGCCTTCAGCTGGCGCGGCTACCTCACTAAGCAGGCTTTAGTGAACACCATCTGTGGTTGTTCGTCATGCACAGCAGGCTCCCAAGGTACACAATAAAGTGTTATTTGTGTAAGAATATGAAGTTCCCCCTTTTGCCCCTGTATTCCTTGGCTTTCCCTCTCAAGAAAGTGTTACTTTAGAAGTTTCTTCGATCTTAACCACTTTCATCCTCCTGCCTTTGGTTTGCTGTGGAACAGCGTGTCTGACTGACTCAGTGCTTGCATGGATTTCCTCTCTGTGGTTGGTGTTCCTGTTCATCCTCCAAAGTGTGTCTCTCTCTCCCTTTTAAGTTGTGAAATCCTTTATCTGTCCCTTCCTGACCTCCCTGTATGTATGGCTTCTGGGCATCTGCTTTACTTTTGTTCTCTGCTCTCTGGCAGCCTGTCCGTGTTCCACTGGGCTGCAGCAGCTGGGCATCGCTGGCTCTGCCTCTGCCTGTCACCCTGACTGCTCCTGCAACCCCACCACAAGTGGTGCAGACTAGGGAGATGCTTGTTCCCTAAATTTCAACTCATAAAAACATGGTGTTCTGCCAGTCAGGAGCCTGAGACCCCCAAATATTTAGAATCCTTCTATCCCTATATGCCTTCTTGTCAGAAAGCACACAAAGACAATTTCTATCTCTGTTATTGAAAAATTATATACATGATGCAAACCATCAGATGGCAAATGCTCTACATCCTCTGCAAATGCACTTTCTTTCAACATATTTAATGAAGCAAAGTCTCTAAGAGTGTTTGTAATTAAGACAGAAGACATTTTCACTGAGGGTAAATTAGTAAAGGTAAATTAAGGAATATGAAAATGTTTCTCTTCTATTCTCTGCAGGTGCACGCACGCACAACATACACAAACACACGTAGGGGAAAATGCTCATCTCTGATACATCACCAAAACAGCCTTTTGGCTTCTGTGCCCCCTCTACTGGCTGGCCCCTTTACGTATCTGTATTAACAAACATACTTCAAAAATTATACTGAGATTATTGATGATGCTGGAGCATTAACAATATTGGCCACACTAATAAAAGTATTGCAAAGAATAAGTTTCCTTACCAATCCTGTAGAATGGTAACTCATAATTATTTGTTCCAAATAAATATTCACACTCAATTACAAAATGTTGAAAGCTGTTGAAATAAGAGATGTTGAAAGCTGACAGAGTCATGCAAAAACTCCTAAAGACCATCTTCAAAACACAGATGTGTGTGGATGGGAGGCTGGATTAATTTTCTTTGTAATTTCCAACTTTTTGATGTAAAAACTTCCTCCTTTTGTATTTTTCCCCATCAAAAACAAATTATGTAAATTTATTCATGACTCTATGCTATATACATCCAAATATACAACATATGTATATTCAAAGACAAATGATAAAAAAATACAGAGAGATAAAATTAAATATTTGATACAGGCAAAAGTATGTACAGAGGGAAACAGATGAAGGCATAAAACTTAGATAATAGTTCCACTAGAGCCATGCTCAGCATCTTAAAGACCTGTACTGAAACCAGCACACATCTTCCTGACATCAGTGAGAATGGGCTTTTCCAGGCAGAAGATTTGAACAGGAAGGCAAAGCCATTCAAATCATGTCCAAAGCCCTGCTGACCCATTGGTCCCAGGTTCCCAGGTGTGGAACAGGACCAGAGATGACCTAGCTGCGGGGCCAAGGGGACTGGAGAGTAACATCTGCAGATCTATGAGCTTGAGCTGGGACATTTGAGAGAAAAAGGTAGATTGTCCCACTCACCAAGTAGTTTTTTTGACTACCGAAAGAGAAGGTGTGTATCGTTCAAATAGATGAAGTACAGTTTAATTCAAGATGTTGCATGTCAAGAACAAAAGGTATGTTTCTTGAAAAATGTATATAAATGGAGGTAGCTGTTCTGCAGCTTTATAATTTTAAAAACAGCAGAAAAGCTAGAAGGAAAATAGAAAGCTGGTGGCCTTGAAGGGAAAATTAGCGACCTCCCTAAACCCCTCCTGTTCATGCCCCCTTGTGAGACTTACTGCAGACAAGGCCCATGGCCATGGTATTATTCTTAGGAAATATTTTCCACATGACTAGGTACCCAAGACTATATCTCTGCAAGATAAAGTCACTTTTTTGCATTGATAATGCAAATTAAAGCAATGATGCTGTGGTCTCTAAAATAAGCAATACACAGGCTAATTCTGCTGAACTTGACTTCAAATCTCTTGCAGCTCCTGCAAGCACAACCCCTCCTCCCCTGCACTCACCCTGCAGCATACATGGCTCAGCTCATCACCAGTCTGGTATTATTTCAGAACCCCTTGCTGTTAATTCATGCAAACGATACAAGGAGAGAAATGGGGGTTTTTCTGTCCTCTAGACACTGCACCAGCCAGGGCAGACAGGGAGCAGTTCACTGCAGGCATGTGTGGAGTCTCTGAGAGAGCCCCCCTGCACAACACCTCCAAGTCCATGTGTCCTCCCCCAGGCAGGAGAGGCTCGCCAAGCCTGTCAGGTCCTTCTCTCCTCAAAACCCCGTCACCCGCACAGAAAATGCCCTGGCCAAAGTGTTCAACAAACCAGCGCTCCGAGGCCAATCTGGGATTTTTCTGGCATAACAAATGCCCCTCAGAAGCCCTTGTCTGAAGCCTGTAAAGCCAATGCAGTTTTATGCTGGATTGTCATGTTCATCTCAGGCTCAAAGAGAAACATCATTTCAAAAATGACTGTTATGTGACTGCATCCTCTGGTGAGCACTGCTTGCCCTGTTTGGAAATGGCAGCCTCTGGAAAACACAAAGTCATCCCTAATTTCACAGCTTCCCAGGGCTCTTCTTAAAAGCTCCCTGTGTACAATGCAAAGCTGGGCCCCTCAGCTCATTAAAAACGCTAATTTCACTTCAAGATACCAATTTCACTTTAGGATACCAAAACTTTGAGTTTAAGCACATTCTCAAAACATTGGAGCGATGACTGGTGAGAGTCTGTATCAAAGTCTTTCTCAAGCTTTTATCAGGTTTTGACATTATCATTTTTCAAGTCAGAAGTGGCAGAACCACCAGGACAGCTGACCCAACCCCCTCTCTCCTAACCAGTTGGTGCTGATACCATCACTGGTACAGAAGATACCACAGTCACATCATATCTTATCTTCCAGGGCAGGCTGTTTACAGACTCTTCGCTTGCCTTACTGTATTAGCACATGCCAACCTGCAAGACAGCTCCTAAAAGTGACCATGCTTTCCATCACTTCATTTAGGTGTCAGCATTTAGTTTCTGTGCTCATTCTGGTATTTTCTTCTTCTCCTTCCATAGACTCTTGTTGTTACATTGCCAGTTTATAAATCCAGTTCCCCTGGAAATTATTAGCCCCTTATTTCTAGGAAAAAGAAGAGTAGTCTCTGCTCTCTCCCTTGCTACCAGCAGACATGACTGCAAATAGAATGAAGGGGCCTCTTATTATACAGAAATATGGTATTTTTTTACACATTGACTTTATAAAACAAAAATGTGTTTAAAGGAAATTTATAAAGGTGCTTTCTACCTTACAATTTCACATATGTGTTTATCTGTAAAGAAAGCATATAAGCAATGTTATATGAGTAACGTTCTAGATAATTTTCCTATGAGTCCTCAATATTGCCAAAGGATGTTTAAAATATTATTTTAAAATGGGTAACCAATACCTGCTTGAACATATCCTTCTTCATATAGGCATGGCTTTGTAAACTGACTAGAACAAGGTCTCACTTCTTCATATGATCAACACTATCTGGCCAAGATTTTTGGCATGAACTTTGAGGCACAGTATTGCAACATTATCACTCATTTCCATGTTTTTCATTCCCTGTTCCTGTCTGTCCCAGCATTCACAGTCAGGCAGCTGTGACTTGGTTTTTTACATTAATTCATTGCTGGCTTAAACAAAAAAAAGGGTGTGTTCTAATTAGGTTCCAGATTTTAATAAACCGAAGTGTGTGCCTACATGTTGTCCTGAACCAAGATGTCATCTGCAGTCCAGCTCTAAACTTCCAACACACAGAGAGTTTCTTTGAAGGCCTCTTAACCTAACTGTCTCTGAACCTTATTAGCACGCGAAATGCAAAAAGTAGGAAAAGTGTTGAATGAACTTTGACCGCTTATATATGCAAAGTAGAAGGCTGTGTGCATCTCAAAGGCTAATGGTCGCTTGCAAAAGTTTAAAAAAAACCCTAACCAACCAAAACACCCTGGCCAGATACAGACATGGGTTGAGAGATGGAAGATTGCACATACTAGAAGAGTTCTAGATATGCCACATGTCCTAGCCTAACACACTGTACATGACTGAACTTCTTCCTGGAACAGGAAAATTTTGCGATTGCTCTTTTCTATGTACATTTGGACTCATAGAGCTGCCCAGCAGTGACTTATTTCTCCTGTTTGCCAGCAGTTGCTCCAAAAGTGCTTGACCAGACAGAAGGGTCAGCATTATGTGCCTGTGAGCAGGCTAGTAACCTTTTACATGATAAGCCTGTGCCATTGAATCCCAGACCAAAGTTTCTGCAGAAGGCAGATTTTTCACAATAAAATCCTGATGAGGAACAGAGCCTCTAAAAAGTCTGTGCTAGTCTGTGCAGTTGCTTTGCAAATAATCATGGAGCACAACAATAAGGGTCTAGTTGTCTGGGGCTGATGACTCTGGTGAGCCATCAGTCACAACCAGGTGATCGAGAATTAAGGCAGACATCCAATTTTCCTGGTCTTCCATTTTGGATTCACACTACAGTTGTCATTTTCGAAGGCTGGCAATAGGCAGACTGGATGGTTTATTTGTTTCCCTTCCTTCTTAGGGATTTTTAGGGGTTTTCATCACCGTGAAATCTGAGCACCTATTTCCTTTTTGACTTTCAGAGGAAAACAGGGATGTATGTATAATTCTGGTAGGAAGTTGGATGGAGTCAGAACAAGGAGCTCCTAGAGGAAGGAGCTGATGGGAGACAAGGACTGAGAGTGTGCTCAGAGAAGAGCATTCGATAGGAAGCTAGGGGCAAGGTGGAAGCCACAGGCAATGCTGTAATTAAAGCACATCCTGAGCAGCAGCGGTGGATCGCACTTTTGACCACAAATGAAGGTCCTGTCAGCATGGAAGAGATGGCACCGACCACTTGTATTAGGTGACCTGTGAGCCTTTTTACTCACATGAAGGGGGTAGTCTTTCTTGGAATGACTCACAACCCACAATTGCCAGCTAATTGCACCTTCAGTTCTGGGCCAGGAGGAGGAGTTGGTGTGGGAGCAGTCCCCAGGAGTGTAGGAGGGAAGGTGCTGCTAGGTCATCAGACACAGGCCTTTGGTAAGGAACTGCCTTTTATCTTCCTTTTATGTTCACTGAGCTTAATTTGCCAAGTTTTTGTCTCCTCTGCTGTTCTAATCATTCATTACTTCATTCTTCTGTCAATTAGAAACCTTAAATAGCAAGGGTACAGGCATTCATTATCGGTTAGTATTTATCTCTTCTTGACTGTGATGCATTCTAGATTAAATTTCGTTTCTGGTCTTTTCCTTCTCACATACTCACAGACAACAAACATATCGGTCCTCAGAGAGAAGGATTTTAAAGGATTTTCTTTGGGAGAGGTGAATTTTTTTCCACTTTCTGGAAAGCTCAGCATTGCCAGGAAGCTGCAGTTTGCTTGTCTTCCTGATGTGGTAGGAATGAGCATCGCTACTACGCCTGCAACATTCCAGCAGAAGTACCCCAAGGCTGAGCGAGCTTCTCAGGCTCTTTTGGGGGGTTGCCTGTGAGCAGGCAGATCACTGCTGCTCTGCTCCACCCAGTGAGCCCTCACCCAGGGCCCAGTGAGCACCAGCACTCCCAGAGGGGCACTAGACATGTAGGATGTCTGGCCAGAGAGAGGAGTCTGGACAGTGTGGATGAGAGGAGGACTTGACCTCCTTTTTGCTCCTTCTTGGGAGCAGGGAAGAAGAATGGACTGTGGTTAAGATGAAGATGAGTAAAAAAAATTCTGGATTTAGCAGGACTGGATTGTGCTGGTGTTTCTCATGGGCCAGGGCCGATCAGAACACATTGCTTGTCTTTCTCTCAACCACAACTCAGTTGAGCATGTTAATTGAGATTGAGGCATTTGAAGTCAGCATTAATTAGAGCACAGTATCATATCCCCTGGACTGCATGGAAGCTGATGCGACAACAGACC
Source organism: Ploceus nigricollis (assembly GCA_013399945.1). NCBI lineage: Eukaryota > Metazoa > Chordata > Aves > Passeriformes > Ploceidae > Ploceus > Ploceus nigricollis. Next base: position 488,617 of record VXBC01001721.1, on the reverse strand, counting down.
TACGTCTTATCTCTTGGCACTAACCCTCTTTGGTGCTATTATATTATGGTACACAATAACAATGTACCCATGGCAACAACAGCATAAACCCCAGATCTGTTAACCACAAAGCACAACCAAGAATCATTTTTAAACATTTCTAACTTGCTTTCAGTCTGGTTCCTAAGGAAACAAGGCTTATGTGAACTGATATCTATCTACGCGTCCATCAGTTTTCCTCATCATCCCTGCTGCTACTTGCAACACCTTTTGACCTTTTTAACCAATTTCAAACAAATGTAGTGAAAAATATTTTAAAACTGCCCACATTTAGTGTAAAACTCTTAAGGAGATGGAGAAGTGGCCACATTAATGCTTCTAGTAATGGAAAGACAGTCATCACCTCTTTCTTTTGTTTGCCCTGAAGGGATTGAGGAGAAGCAGTTGGCCAATTAGCAGTAATGTAGGTGGCTGCCTACACAGCAATTTCCTCATGGCCTCTGAAAAAGCCACAAAACACTGGTTTTTGCTCAGTTGCTGGGATAAATAAAGGTAGAAGACCTGCAAAGGGACTGGAGTTAGTGGAGAATTGGCCCGAGAAAGCTGTTAATGATACGAGGATGTGGACATGACAGGGACACAAAACATGCTGGTTTTGGAGGTGGAGTTGAATATAGGAAAATATGATGCAAGTTTATAGGGAAGATACAGCAGAGACACAAAAAATAACTCCATAGAACAGATCATCTCTCTCCTCCACCTTCCTCAGATTTATTCCCTTGCAGAATTCCACAAAAATCCTCCTATCTGTGTACCATGGCATCATCACAACAGCTGGTAGGAACTACAGTTGTTGAAAAAAAAACCTGTCATGATTAGACTGCATATTTAATTTTACATCATATATGTGCTTTGGAAGCTCTTGAAAAGCATCAGCCTTAAATATTATATGTTGGCTGGAGTTCAAAACCCCGGAGCAGTTTAGGCCCTTTGGGTTTTTTGCCTTTTCTTCCCCCACTCTCTCAAACTCATATAGTGAAAATAAACTATCTGTCAAATGAATATATGCTACTTACTTTGCTATGAAAATTCTGGTCAGTTCTTAAAATGATTGTTAATAATTACATGCACATATAAATATATAAATATTAATATATGTATATAAATATTAGCGATAGGTAGGGTATTGGTTGAGGTTCTTTTCAAGAGCAGCCCTCCACGTGGCTCTGAATGGTTTCAGGAGGAGAGAACTGGTTTGCACACATTTTCCATCCATGAGTGAGGTTTGCTTTGAGAGGAGACAGCTTGAAGCAAAGACTGAAACACCAAGTGTGTCAGCACCGGCCTCCTCAAGGGTACAGTCTCTGCATTAAGAACAGCAAAGGCTCATGAGTTTTGTCTCCAGAAAACCCCAGCCATAGCCTCTGAGTATTTATGGAGATAAAACACGAACGGTTAGAGAAGCAGGAAACAAGCACACAACACCCCTACCTATTTCTGGGAGCCTTTGCTTCTTCTCACTGGAGGAGGGGACTTCGTGATATTCGAGGGAGTTTTAAAAACAATGGAGAGTAATTGTGCCTCCTGTGCTTTCGTTTTATAGGTGTGCATATATCTAGGGGGAACAGTCCCTGGAGATAGGCAGCCTTTTAATGTTGCATTAAGAAAATCTAATGCTTTATGCACAGGACACAGGCAGCCTGAAGAGTATTTCGTTATCAGATCCCTTTGCAAACATTGAATAACCAGTTGTCACAACGAGCTCCAGGGGAATACAATCAACCTATGTGATTGGGATTTTTCCAAGCCTCAAGTAGATGGTGTTGCAAAGTGTTATCTAAGGTCCAGACTACCTACAAATAAAGACCTCCAAGATTTGTGTGCAATCTGTGATCACAGAGTGGATTTCTGAGAAGGGTTAGTAAATAACAGGAAAGGTCCTTCCCAAACTTATAACTTATCCTCATAACTGACATTAAAAATCAAGCCAATATATGATTGGACAGAGATGGATTCAACTCAGAAGTGGTGTGAGGAGAAACTGATATTTAGCATTGTTTACCTTTTAGGCTTGGGAACAGATCCTTGCTTTGTCCAAGCAATATGCTGTAAAGCCCACAAGATGGATAAAAAAGCCCCTGACTTTAATGAAAAACTGATCAAAACATTTCTTTGCTTAGCTTGGAATTTTTTTTCTGTTGCTCTGGTATGCACACGTTGGTTCAGTAGCATCATTATTTTTGGTCACTTATTATTATTCCTAAACCCCATGAGGGTAGAACAATAGAAAAATAATAATCTGTGGATTTCCAGTGAATTTCTTCATGGTGACAGAAAAATATGTAGACTTGTTTTTGTGTGTACTGGGCACATTTCTAATTTTCTCACCCTGTAAAATTGCATTAGGTGTCCAAAGCCATTTTACTTTTCATAATTCTTGAAACAGCTTGAAAGGAAGCTCTAAGTCTCCCTTGCCTACTGAAGTTCCCCTGTGCTGACTTGCATTATTGCTGCCCTCCCCTTGGCTTGAGAATCCTTAACACACACTCTGTCTTCAGCGTAAGGAAATGCACAAATACCTTCAATGCAAAAGGGCAGAGTGTAAGTGTATGAAATATGTACATGTGAGCATGCAACTCTGCCTACCTTTGCTGAAGGTACTGATTTAATGCACTCTTTATGGTTATTCTGCAATAGCTTAATGGGCCATAAAACAAGTCCCACCCACTAGGAAGCCTTCACAATTGTCTTGCTGTCCAATACCCAGTATCTAAAATTAAGCAGAAAATAAACAGCATTATGCACAGATAGAGACTCCTTGACTAGCCAGCTTTCCCTGCAATCAAAATATTTCCCTAGTTTTGTTCCTTTACGCTCTGTTCCTTCTTCCTCTTTTGCATGTTTTGTTGTCTCTTCTGAAATGTCACGACAGCAGACAGCCCACAGCAGACAGCCCATCAATGTGTTCTCTTCAAGCACTCAGAAAACTTCTCTTGCCACGATAATTAGTTTGAATTAGATGACTAATCATAGGGAGTTCTGCCTAGAGCAGGAACACTGTGAAAGGGCTGTATAGAAATGCAACTGTAAGTGAAATTTGACTCACAATCACACTCGGACTTATTCTGCAAATGTGTCAACTCAATGCCTTTTTTATACATTAGTGATGGTGAACTTAGCTGCTCAAGTACAAGAATAATCTAGCCTAAAGCCACATACATGCATTTTGTAAGGTTATACAGCACTATGGTTTAGTTTATTTACCTAATGTCTGCTTCCTTTGCTCTGAATAGACACCAGGGCTTGCAGAGTACAGCAATGATACCTTAAAATTTACAGTGGACCCAAGGTCTTGGGCAGGCCATGGAAAGAAGAACTGGGATTCAGGAGCTGTGCTCCGTTGTGGCACAAGCTCACTCTGGTTGTATCTACATGGCTAAGTTAAACAGCAGCAGGAAATTCTCAACTACAGTTGGTTGGTGGGGCTTGAGCTTGACTTTATTAGGTCACTTGAGTCATGACCAGCACAGTTTTGCCTTCCAAACTATTTCTGGGCACATGTAGGATAGGCCAAATACCACTCACCATAGGCAATTTCCTTCCAGCATCCTGTTTTTGGGAGCAGGAGAATATAAGACCAGGGACACGGTTGGCTTCAGTCCAGATAGTGGTCCTGGGAATTAATTTACTAATATAGCTGTAGCCCCTGCCCCCTGAATCAGTGAGTATAAAGAGTAAAAATGTGATTGGGCACTGGAACAGGCTCCTCAGGGAAGTGGTCACAGGACCAGCCTGACAGAGTTCAAGGAGCATTTGGACAATGTTTTCAGCTGAGACTCTCGGGGATGGTTCTGCGCAGGGCCAGGAGTTGGACTCGATGATCCTTGTGGGTCCCTTCCAATGCAGCTGATTTTGTGATTCTGTGGTGAGATTTATGTTGCTTACCTAGCTTACAGTGAATTCAGGACTTAGTCAAGTGTTCTGAAATTTTCTATCAGGGATTAAATAGAAAAAATTTGTCCTCAAATCTATTTCATATACATTTATTATAGAATATAGTATCTGTTCCTAAGTGAAAGCCTTAAAGGGAATGACACATGATGCTGTTAAGTAAGGTTTCTGTGAATGCTTATTTCCTGATAAAAATCCAGCCATTTCCAAGCAGGCATGCTCAGTTACTTGCTTATCTTACCTTTGAGTGAGTTCTTCTTTTTTTTTTCTTTTTTTTTTTTTTCCTACCATGCAAGAACTGTGTGTAACAAAGCCTGCAGATAATTTATAAACTCAAAGGGAAACATACTAAGTTACACATATCAGCAGTTTCCAGCTCCCAGCAAAGCAAAAAGTAGGGTTTTTTGGGAGCAGTGAATAGTAACTGAATTCTGCAGAGTGCTGTTATCTACAGAGATGGGAAGTGGAAAGGAAGGATGTTCTTGGATCACATGTTATGCTGCACCCAGGAAATTGCAGATAATGATAGTGCTCCTGATACTTGTAAGGGCTCTGCGGCTCTAAGATAGGGCTAGGACAAAGCAGAGGGAGCATGGGGAAAACCATTGAATGGAGCAACCAGATATTACAGCGGTGGGTACTAAAGAAACTCCCATTAAAAATTATGCCAAAAAGCTCCCTAATCTCCCGTCAGCATATTTTTTATACAGCTGAGATCACTGTAGTAATTTATATTTTGTCTTTGTTTAACGTGGCGTCTGTCATTCCCCCTTTCTGCATGTGTTGCACAGTTACTCTTGTCAAACTATCAGAGAAGACTTTATGGGTGAGATGGAGACCATTGCAGGTGTTGAAAGGCTTAGAGCTCACATACCTTTGTATTTCAAAATAATTCAGTTGAAAGCTGGAGTATGGATACAGACTTCATTCTTGGAGAGAGGCAAAGTGAACATACATAATTTGTCTGATTTCTTCGGATTAATGTTAGGTTTCACTCCCTTCCCTCCTCCCTTCAATTTGGTTTTACATCCAAACCAGCCTTCTTTTTTTTTTCGAACACTGAAAGATGAGCAGAGAAACTACATAAGCCAGGTGGGTGGGAAATGATCTGACCCTTTCCTCCTCCTTCTTCTAGCTCACTGGCTGCATGGGGCCAGCCTGGAGAAACTTAAGAAATCAGGACAAACTCTGGACAAGACATTCCTCATCCTCAGGTGCTTTGGGGGACCCTAGTGTAAAAACAACTGGGAGTAGTCTACAAGAGTCTTTGCTCTTACAAATTACCACATGGCATCTGCTTTGCATCGTCCTTCCACCTCACTCTGAGCAGCTGTTTCTTTACAGGGAAACCACAGAACAGATACTGCAGAAGCACCTTCTTTCAAATGCTTTGTGAAATGCTTTTATCTGAGGCTGAAAGGTAAATGGACACAGAGCTGAGGGGAGACATTGCTCTAAATTGCCACCAGCCACTGGGAACATGCCATCGTTCCTCTCGTAACCTCTGCCTCCCACAGAAAATTGAGAGCCAAACCAGAACCTGTCATAACACAACTACTGCACAATACCTTGACTACATCTCTCTGTTCCTTGCCCTGGAAATAACCATGCTTCAAAGTGCAGTGTCTGGCTCTACTTTTCATCAAGGCTGTACTTGGGACCACTGCTATTAATGCAGCAGGGCCTTGGAGCTCTATCTTCCATCTTCCAGAAGATGAAGAACCTGCATCTTCATGCTGTCATGCTGGTTTTAGTCTGGAGAAGATCATCAGTGCTTAGTAAAATTGCACCAGGGTAAAACTGGCATAACGGTGCAGAGAATCAGGCCTGCAGGCTGCAATTTGTTCTGACATAATAGGATAAAACTATTTGTCTTCTATGTACTGTCAAGTGATAGAGCTGATGAAATGTGTCAGAATAAAGCCCTGGAAAGTGAAGTCCTTTTTCTGTCCATTAATCAGGCACAGAATGGATGGGAAAGCAAAAGGTTCACCAGCCAGGCTACGTGCTGTTCTCCCAATATGCCTGCATCGAGACCTGGGTGTGCCCTCTCCCATGTGACAGGGTAGATTTTGTTTCCTTGTCCATTTACTTCCTGGCATTTCCGTGGATATCCCCAGGGGGGACACCAATCAATGTCAATGTCAGTTGTGATGCTGCCTTATTGTGTTCTGGAAATGTACCCTAGAAGTGGATGGGCAGCCCTCACCCCTCATAACAATTGGATAACCTACTTCCACTCCTTACTGACCTACTTATTTGCACACTGGTGACCTAGATTTGGTCCTGCTAAGGCTCCGAGTCCTTCCACCATGAATGAGCTGGGATGTTACATGTGTGCACATGGCACCAGCATGAATTTGGGGCCACAGAGCACCCACTGAGAGAGAAAAATCACATGAAGAAGAAGTAATCAAATGAAGGAAAACATTATCTTTGCCTTTTCTTACGTTTTTAGACAGGGATTGTTTGCAGCAAGAGAAAGGACTAGGATGTAAAGAGTAGTGATGGATTAGCAAACGGTAGAGACGAGTCAACAGAATGTGAGAAAGAGAAATGGTTATGATTCCACAGTTTGGTAATCCTTCACTGATACAGAGTCTTTACCAAGTATTATCATGTTAAGTCTGAAGACCGTTTGTTCACAACTCGAGTTTTCAACACCAGTAAATTATGAGGAAAAGCCTATATGGTGCAGTTTCACACCAGGTGTACTGCTATTATAGCCCAGTTATCTATTATCTGAAGCAATTATCTTTCTCTGTTGTATACTGAATTGATAAAAATTCTGCAGGTACTGGCATTCCTATTTCTGGGTGGCATGTATCCTCAGGAAGTAGAAATTAATGCCCATCCATCAGTCTGGATTACTGGGACAGTCTGGTTGTTCCTACAGGATATGCAAGAAATTAGACCCATTCCCAAGCACTGACCTTGCAGTATTTGGTGTGACAATAATGATCAATCCTATACTCATTGTATCTCTATCAGGAGCAGATCTACATCAGGGTCCCCAGTGCCAGAACTGCCCAGGCAAACCGGGGTTTCCAAACCTCCTGAAGTCTCATGGCAGGAGAAAAAATAGAGTTTCTAAGCTTTATGCATACTCATTTTTGTACACTGTGAGAAACAGAGGTACACCTTCACCTTTCTACTTTCCATGTCCTTGTTGTAAAGGAGCAGTTTTTGTAGCTCATGGTGTGTAAGAAACTGGTACTGCTAAAGCATTGTATCTGGTGCCCCTTGGTGGCCCAGATACCTGTATCAGTGCTCTCTGGAGAAGCCCTTCACATCCACCTAGCAAGGGGCTAGCTGTGGGTTTGTGGTGAGACAATTTCACTACTCAGCCAGGGGACTTCTCACTTTGCATTGCTACATGCAGTTGTTTTACTGCTCATCTCTCTTGATTTTGGAACACACTTTAAATCCATGTTCTCAGTAACATAACTTAAAACAGGAGCTGGAAGCCAGTAAACATCAAGCTGGACAGAATGACCTCAGGTCTTTCTGGCATTGTCTCTTCTCATATGTGTCACTGGTGTGATGTTCATACATTGTCTCCTGCCTTGGCTGTTTATGTCCTCCAAACAAGAGCTCAGGAGATCCCCTTGAGTTGGCTGCCTTGGGATGTACACAGTTATCTGTGGTCCTCACCATGCTTTTGGGGTGAATGTGGCAGAATGGAAAAGTGAACACTGCCTTTTGTGTCCTTATAAGGCCCTAGAGGCAAATCTATGGCCAAATCCAATGCCAAATCCAACGCCAAATCCAATCTCTTTCCCCAAACAGTAACAGTTTTGTTTTGTCAAAATTCTCCTCAACTGACCTGCTTTTCCTGACAAGTACAACTATATTATTTTGAAGAAATTTTAGAAATGACCAGGTTGTTACAGCTTTTCACCACTGCAGCACTGTAATAATGAATGGAAGAGGAAGAGATTGGAGAGAGATGTTTGTTTATCTGCTTCACTATAAACCATCACCCTGAACACACTTTGAAGTACTTTTTCCAATTTCACGCTACTCCACTCTATTTTCTTTACTTATTTTCTATCTACAGTGATTCATTCACAGAATTTGAATGTGTAGTCGGGGAGAATGAGTTTTGCAAAAGCCATTTTTCCAAAGGCACTGTCATGTGCCTGTAATTTGATGTGTGACTTTGTGAAAGCTGTCACAGAGGTATCCCACATGCTCCAGCACTGATGGATCATCACACTGGCACGATGACACAAATACAGTCTTTCACCACTGGCAGTGCCTTTTGACTCTGCATTTTAAACCTGGACAATTGCAAGCTCTGATTTTCCATTAGCCTCTCACATAGCCTCTGCCTGTGGTAGAACAGACTTAGTGGTCTGAGTCATACACCAAAAGTCCAAAATTTTGCAAAGCTCACAAAATGAATAATGGGGAGGCTCTGTATCACAAAGTGACATGCTTTAGGATTACATGTAAGGGAAGGACTCCTGCTTCTATATCACTCCACAGTAAGGACATAAAATTTTCTTTAATACTTTTGCCCTAGAAACAAAGAGCTGTTGTGACAAGTGGTCAGCCTATGGTGAAAGGGAAGACCAGCGAGATTTAGTCTGCAAGATGGAAAGCTCACCAGTATGATCTGGACTTTGACTCTGGTCACCATTGTTACTCTGCTATACTCAGTTACTCAGACACCTGGTGTGAACTGCAGTTGTATCCTTTGGCAGAAAGTTGACCTTCTTTTTAACCAAGGTGAAGCACAGCCCGAAGAAATCCCTCCTGCAATTGCATTATTGCAGTGACATTCCCTGTGACCTGGCAGGCTGGGGCACTTGCAAAGAAATTAATGTTCATGGAGACAGCAGTCTCCTCTGAGCACTTGGGGTGACTGTCCAGTCCAAGAGCAGCACACGCTGTGGGCATCGTCATCTCCTGCCCCTGGTACCACTGCCTGGCAAGGGGTATATTTTTAAATCAGAAGCAGGACAGAGTACTGTCACAGCATCTGGTTGCAGATATCAGACACCAGACTGCTCTCAGAAAAAAAAAAGAAACCCCTGTTGCCAGTGAGTCTGTAGTCTGCTAACTCAAAATTTCACGCAAGGCTTCATGATATCAAATGCTATTGCGAGTTTCCAGCAGCACTGGCACAATAGTAAGAGATTCCCTTCATCTCAGACAGGGAATCACCTCATCAAACCAAACATAATTTCTCTACTCTTTTTCCAACACACACATCTCCCTTTTCTTGTCCATTTAGTTCAAGCAGTGCAGCAGGTGGGGGCGGCTGAAGCAAAATGAAAAATGACAATCAAGTTGCTAAATAAAGCCACAGCATGGACACATGAATAAATTTGCTTTCCCAAAATACATTTGCAACAAAATAAAAAGGAAACAACAATCTGCTGGAGCTTTTTACCAGGGGTAAACAGATACAAGTATGGAGTAAACCTATCCCTATTCAATGTCTGCTGTATGCCAGGGCCTGCATCCAGACCACAGCTCCACAGCTGGCTCCCGAAGGAGTAAGCGCTTAGCAGCTCCTCAGAAGTGCAGCACTGCCTGCACTGTTTCTATATCAACACATCTCCCCCTTCAGTTAGATTCAGCAGCTGGACATCACTGTTACAGAGCCTGACCCCTGAAAAGTCTGCAAGTATTGTCAATCCTCCCATGCCTGCTGCAGAAATCGGTGGCATTGCAAGGAATGGCACCAGGCAGCTGCCGACAAAAGCCAAGGTAATGTCACAACTCTGCAAGTCGCATAAATGTCACCTATTATGAGGAAACAGAGTAATCCCAAAACAGTGTTTGATAAATGCACTGCCTTGAAAATGAAAAATACTGCAATACACCTGGCATTTGTAACACTGCTGAGCAGCCAATTTATGAGTGGCGCAGTTGCGACACGAGTGTACAGATCTGTACAGTTTCTGGGAAAGGAAGGGCAGTGTTCCTCTGCTGTTCTATGGAGTAATGATTATAATAGCAGGACGAATAAAACATGAAAGGAACAGGTGTTTTGTAATGTTACCAAGGACAATTTAGTGCTAAGACAGTGCTGTGGGCTGATACAGAGGTCATTGTTCATAGCACGTGCATTTTCAGAAGAGGATGAGCTCTGTGTCTCCTTTGCTACATGCATTTGGCCTTTGTTCTTGTTCAAAGGCAGACAGATAATGGAATCACATTTTGGAAGGAACCTTAAAGACCATCAAGTTCTATTCTCCCAGCCATGGGCACGAACATTTTTCACTAGACCTGATTGCTCAAAGCCTCACCCAAACTCACCTGAAACACTTCCAGGGAGGGAAGCAAAAGTTTTTGACTGTCTCAAGTGTTAGTGGCTGTCAAATCCTCCTGTTAATGGGTTAATAATGAACACCTACAGGAGTTGTCACTGGCTGAGAAAACTTGGACATAGTACTGCAAACTTGACAGACAGGCCTCATTCCTTTCTTTTGTGTCTAAAGCCAGTGGTGGGATCATTGAAAATGCTTTCTGGTCCTACTGTCCTGGGGCAGACAGGTTCAAAGCTTTTTTTTTTCTTCTTGTGTTATGTCATTTCTCTGTTAGGTGCAGAATTAGGTACTGGAGTCACTGTCTGGCATCACTACTGGAACTGCTTTAAATTCAGCACAGGACTGGGGTGACAATGTATTTGACCTGAGAGAGACTCAGAAGGTATTTTTGATTGTCCTGGCTCCTTCATGCTGTGACAATTCTGCTCAGTACTAACAGCAGAAGGATGAAACAGAGATAATGTTACCTGTTTCAACTGAGATGAGCTTACACCCTGAGCTTAAAATTAATTTTTGGTCCATTCTGCCTACATACCTCATTACAGTGTGGTGCCAGAGCAATGTATTCAAATAGCATGGTAGTGCCTGTGCAAAACACAGCTAAAAGCAGGAAAAGAAAGGAGATGGGTCAACAGAATACTCATGAGAGCTGAAAAATACATGTGTGCAAAGTAAATCTTAGCTGGCCATGGAGAAGAGAAGGCTTTGGAGTCACCTAATTGTGGCCTTTCAGTACCTGAAGGGAGTCTATAAGAAAGGTGGAGAGAGACTTTTTACAAAGGCATGCAGTGATAGGACATGGGGGAATGACTTCAAACTGGTAAATAATAAGTTTAGATTAGATATTAGAAAGAAATTCTTCTCTGTGAGAATGGTGAGGCAATGGAACAGGTTACCCAGAGAAGCTGTGGATGCCCCATCCCTGGTAGTGCTTCAGATCAGATTGGATGGGGCTCTGAGCAACCTAGTGTAGTGAAAGTTGTTCCTGCTCATGGCAGAGGGTTTGGAAATAGATGATCTTTAAGGTACTCCCAACCCAGACCATTCTATGATTCTATTATGAACACTGATTCAAAGAATGCGAAGATCCAAATGTGAAGATCCAATAGCAATGTGTTTCAGCAATGTGCTGCAAGTTATAAACGAAACTATTCACAAAGTTTCACTAAGTTCAACGTGAGCAGCCCTTAGAATGAATCCTCACCACAGAAATCCACAACTAGGGTGAATAGAAATTACTTAATATTAATTTTCATGGTTGTATTAATTAAAAATTTAACTGATTATTTTGTTTGAATTATTATATGTAAACTGTTGGTTAAAGGGAATGACAAATATCAGGACTTTTCTCCACATTTTTTTCTTGCTATTTCAAGCTCAATTTGTCATAAGAAAATCCCTGATAATTAGAAAGTTTCAAGAAGTTTGGTTCATGAACATCATTCCCAAATGGAGGGTAGAGCCAATACCAGAGAGTTCGGGCCCTCAGTCCCACAACACCAACGCTGAATAGCCAGGGAGCACAACTCTTAATAAGAGATGACGCGCCTGCAGCATTCCTGCAGGTTACTTAGTAACTACCTGTGAATAATGAAGGTATCCAGAGAGAATAAAGGTCACTTGCAAATGCAATTAACAAAAGCTGAAATTTCTCATGAACATATTTGGGAGTGACAGCTTGGAGAAGGGAAGCTTGCAGCAAGCAACAAAATTTGTGTTAATTAGATAGTGCGCAGGCTTTGCAAATGAACTGAAATGAAATACAATGAGATGGTTAATGGTAGATGAGTGGGATGTTTAAACAAAGACTTGATGTAGGGGACTTTTGAAGTGCAGTCCTAAAACACACAAAACACTGAGGAATTTTTTTAGATCTATGAAACAGCAGCTGATTATGTATAGATGAAAAGTAATGAACCAATATGCTCAGAAGTGTCTTCTGTTCTAGATATGCCTCTGTAACTTCCATTAGCACCCACAGACTCTTAAATACACAAACACATTAGTCATGCATCAGATCACACCGTACATTTTGTTAAGTATCCAAAGGCTGAAATGACTCATACAATCAAAATTTCTTTTCCCATGTGAATCAGATGCAAGGCTTGACATATCCCCACTGAAAAAGAAGGATGTTGTGTTTTGAGTAGTATTTTTACAGCACCTCACTTCTTTAGGACCCTGCCTGCAGGCACACCAATTAAAAACTGCATTAAAGAACACATCAGAACATTAGACAACACTTGTCAGTGAAAGAAGTGAAGTCTTGCTCAGCATTGTCCATCCCACGTGTAGCCAATTTGCTCCACTAAAGATGAGTGCCTGATGCTATCAAACAGGGATGGCCTTGTTTTGCAATCAGATCATGAAGCATTAATGAAATTATATCAAAGGCTGAATTCAAACTGTCCTTGTTCTTTTGCAAAGAGCCTGCTTTATTCAACATTTTTCCTTTAAAACCTTCCTTTGGTCTTCAGGTTGGGAATGAGTCGTGTCATGACTCCCGAAGGAATTAAGCAAATCAACACATTCTGTGGTGATTCACTGACAGTGGTTTTGCCATCCTCTGCATGTGTTGTAACTCCAAGCAGCGACAATTGTCAGAGGATTTGTGTTTGGCTTTTGTAATTCCTAATTCTTGTTTCTTTTTTTTTTTTCCCCCCCTAAGTTTCTCAATCTGTTGAAAAGCTTCACCATCTGCACACCATGAAAGAGTTGCAGAATCTGGCAGCCTTCAAGTTTGTCACTGTGTTTTCAAAAAAGGCAACTGGCCTCCCTGTGTGCATACGTCACATTCTGTGAGGGGTTTTGGTTTTCCTGTGTAAACACAGCTTGCTAATGACGCATGTAACCCTTTCCTTCTGCTGGAAAGGTGGCTGCAGGCACCTTCTGGCAACATTTAGCGAAGGTTCATGTGGGGCTTGGTAAAGCACAGCTGTGCTGGGGCCACTGGAGGCAGACCAGCAGTGGGACTGCAAAAATAGGTGTGGGCTGATTAAAGGAGATCCCTACAGTGCTCCTGCATGGGAAGACTGAGCTCTGGGGAGCTTGAGGGGTTTTACCTACATGAAGAGAACTTGCTCTGTGGCTGCACTCAGTCTTTCTGTGTCTGGGGGAGACAGCAGATATATTTTCACAGCTGAAAACCCATTGAGCCTGCCTTCATGCCTATGTGCTTGCAGCCATCCCTCTCCTATGACATGCAATAAAAACCACGGAGCCAGCCTGTCAGGCACAGGGGCTGTGTTTTCACTGATGGGAGAGATGGTTTCTACACTAAGCACAACACAAACTGTGTTCCTGAAACTATCTGCTTGTACAAGAGCCACATGGAGCAACCAAAGTGTTCATACTCATGAGCTCTCCTTGGAGCTGACCCACAGATGCACAAATAAAGGCACAGAGAAAAGTTGTTTCTGGAGAGAAAGGAGGGCCAACTAAAATTCCAGATGCTTTAAATGTGGTGATTTGGTATAAAGATGGAGGCACAGGAGCATGTCAGAAGATGGTACAAAAGGCTGGAAAGAGAAGGAGAAGTGTTTTGAAGAGGACAGAGAGGAAGGAACACAAGAAGGGGAAAGGTCTTGGTTTTGCTAAGGCATGAAGGAGACCACTGCCTTTCTCATTGCTTGGCCTGTCCCTGGCTTCCCAGTGTGGAAAGTGAGAGCTACAGCAGCTGAGGAACATACAGGAAAGCAGACAGAACCACTGATTAAATGGAAGAAAATACAAAATTTTCCAAGAGAATGAGTATTACTACCCAGGCTGCCACTCCTGTTTCCAGCTAGGCATTTCTGCTAGCTGTTTAACCTAGGCTTAGCTGCTTTGGCTTCAGCAGCTTAATGTTTCTGTGTTTCAAGTTTAATGCCAAAGGTAGAGGTTTTCTATCTGAAACACCCCACCTGACAGAGGAGGTCTCAGTATTTCCTTCTGTTCTGGATGAATTATAATAGATCTCCTCATCCGCTCTTCTGTGTCCTGCTACAATCAAGTTGCATGGTCTGCTATTTCAATCCATTTTTGGATTGAACCTTGCCTGAAAGCAGTTTCTAACCAGTGTGCCAGGGACCTACATTCCTCAGTCTCTGCCTGACTGCAGCACTTTCTTTCACTGCTCACATTACAGCTTGTCCAGTTTGCGTATTCACACTGACTTCTACTTCTCCAAGTGTGAAGGTCCCCAGGCTGTGTGAAGATAAAATGAAGTTTTTCTTTTGGGCAAGTTTCTTTTTTCTTTTCCATTGGGAACAGCTGAGTAACTCCCCTCTCAGTTCTCCACCTCCCACTCTTCACACAGACAGCAAGGGGAAAATAAAAGCTCTCTATACAGATCCATAGTTTCTGCTTCAGGAAACATCTTTGCTCATTCTCAAATGCCCCATAAATGTTTGTGTGCTCTGCAACTGTTAAGTATCGTGGCATCTCAGAGAGCTGATGATGGGTGGAAGATTTGGCTTCACATTCCCTCTCAGTCTTCCTTTACCTTCTTCTTCAAAGGTAACCTCAACTATTTATTGGCCATTTCAAGAAACATTTCAGTTTCTTGACATATGAAGGTCAAAATAGGCTCTTCTGTCAAGTTACATCCACACAGCATGAGGCTAAGTCAGTTCTGACCACACAGCTCAAAGAGAACAGGAACAGCAGCAGGGAGTTGATGCATAGCCCTGCTTGGGCTAAGCCATCCTGCAGGAAAGCACCTTTGTCACTCTGCTCAAACCAGGAAGCTCCGTGTGGGCTTTGTCTGCTCGGGTAGAGATAGAGCTTGAAGTCAGCTCAGTCAGGGCTCCCAGGTATTGCTGTGGAGAGCTGGGGGCTCCTTTCCCTGCTTTTTGTCTTGGCCTCGGCATTAAGCTGTTCCTCCACGGGCAGCCACACCGGCTGGCTCAAGCAGCAAGTGCTCTGAACGCCCCGGTGCCCAGGAATAAAAGCCGGTCTCTTGGCTAGCTGCTAATCCCAGGCCCAGCTTTGGAGCGCAGGGACATGGGCGGGTGTTTGCTTTTCGCTGGGCAGCCTGCGGATGGGCTCAGCTGCAGTGGAATCCTGAGGAATGTAGAAAATTTCTGCAATAAAACTGCTAATGGTAATTGCAGGAGAATATGTCACTTCCCATGGAAGTAAAGACAGAATGGGCTGTAAAATACAGATTTAAAATGGCATTTTTCTGTTTACTTCTTCAAGGTTTTTCCACTCCATGTGACTGTGTGAAAGGCTTACTCAAGTAACAGGGGAAAGGGATGATGTGACTGGAATATGAAAGCCTTGAGACCGCCTCAGAAGCACACAAGCTGTTCAAAACCCCTCTTTCCTCAGCCCTTGCCTCCCCAGACTGTATTTTTCCCTTTTCTTTGAGTTACTTGGAATAATTCGGAGCGGGACAGCGCCGGCCTGCGAGGGCGGACGGGAACCAGCGCCCCGCGGCTCCGCGGCCTGGCCAGGGGCGCCCTCCCGTGGCGGCCGTGGGGAACAACAGGCGCCCGCCGCCGCCGCCGGGATCGCTCCCGCCCGCTCCCGCCGGAGCCTGGGACAGCCCGGGACAGCCCGGGACAGCCCGGGACAGCGACCCGAGCGGCAGCGGCGCTGGGCACCAGCGGATATCCTGATAAAAAGCCCCAAAAACCAAAAAAACCCAAACAAACAACAACAACAAAAACCCCTAACAAACCAAAACCCAAAAAAAAGTGACCCAGGGAAAGCAAACAAATCTGAAGTCACTTTAATTCCCAAAGTATGAAAATATTTAACAGTGCCAGTTGACAGGGAAAAAAAAAAGAAAAAAAAGGGAAAAAAAGGAGGAAAAAAAAAGTGGTAGATTTACATCATCTAGAAGGAAAATATACTTGGGCAAACAGCCCTTGCTTTGGAGCAAGCACTCTTTTGAGGGGTGTTTTTATTCAACTTTCCCAATGAATGCAATCAGTTACTTTTTCTTGTCTAAACTTTGACTGAATACGTAATTTCATTTAGCTACTAATTGGCTCCCTTTACTTTTATTCAGACCCGGGGAATGTTGCCAAAGATCCCTCCCGTCTGGAGTCCACAGTGGCAACAACCCAGCTGCCAGGCTCTGCTCCAGCCGTTTAACTTTTGGCAAATCCATCGGGGCACACTGTCTGCTCCTGCTGCCACAGCCCATGGGTCTCAGCAGGAAGGGTAGCAAGTGCTGGAGCTCAGAAAGGAAGGGAAGCTCCACCATCCTGCCCCTGACTGGGGTGGGCATGAAGTGCCCTAGAAAGACCTTGTAAATGCAAAGTGCCAAATGTGGCAGAGAACTGCTTTTAAACTCACCTAAGTGACAGTCCTCATCCATAAGAACATAGAGCTGCCATTGAAAAGCACACTCTAAAAGCATGTACAGCACTTACAAAGATGTTCTGAAATAAATATGAAATGATTCCTAAGAACCTGGACTTTTTAAGAACAAGAAAGAAGAGTTAGGCTAACTGGAATATGTGGTAATAAAGGGAACAGCAAAGAATCTGTATTTTTTTATATGGCATAATAATGTGAATAAGACTGAAGTTAAACTCTATTACAAAACCCTTCTCATTTGCATTTGGAAGTTATATAACCCACACTTCCCCACTGCAGCAGGTCAGTAGCTGTCTACATCATAATGCTCTTCTGTGCTGCTGGAGCTCCAACCTCAGAGGTTCCTCTTTGATTTACCCCAGAACATGGCAGCTGCTTTGCTAGGAGTGGGCATCAAAAGACCAGAGGTGGCCACATACTCACAGTGGCCCTGCTGTGGCCAATTGCCCCAAAAGAACCTCCACGGCTTTGCCACAAAGCACTGACCAACACTTCCAGGGCCGGCACCACTCATTATAGTTTTAATGAAGCAGAACTGGTCAATGACTTCAACTTCATAGCATTGCCTTGACTCAGAGCATGGTTTTGCCTTTCCTGTGCACAGAAACACAGCAGGGGTGGGAGGAAAGACCTACAGGGCACCAAGCCAGGTAAACATGTCATTGACTTTGAAGTTGCCTGTCCAAACTGGAATGGCAACATTCATCATCTGAAGTGCTACCGCTGCTAAAGAGGCTTCATCTTTCAAATGGCCTCCACGTGTTTCTATTATTTTTCATTGTTCTTGAGTAAAGACCAGGAATCTTAGGGGCAAGAGAGCTTTTGTTTGGTCTCAAAGCCTAATGTGCCCCTGCTGTAAACTTATTTAAGGTAACAACTGAATTTTCCTTTTGGGATACAGAAAGATTAGAAATACAATTATTGCAGAAAAAATGGATTGTGCCATTCTGTATCTCTGTGTTTGCTTCTTGTGTCTTTTGGGTTCAGTTGTTGATAGCCTTGCATATTTAGTACTAATTGATCCCATTGACATAACTAGGGAAAGAACCTGCTATGTAACTGTACACACTCACAGGACATGGATATCTTCATCATCCAGGACACTATTTTCTCCCTTGAATTTCTATGTTTACACTGGCTCACAGCAAGTTCAGTTACATAGGGATGCCACCATGCTGAGATGAGACTTTCCATGTGTGGCAAATACCCGTGATTTTCTGCATAGCAGTTTGTGTCTCTGGTGTGCACTGATAGGTATTTATCATCCTGAATCATTGTCCCACTGCAGTTTGTGCAAGCTTTGCCATGAACGTCAAGAGGCAATTGGACTACAGGAATTCAGTGTGTAATTCTTAGCACAAGTGTATCCTACAAATCAGTGCAGGCACATACTTTGTTCTGTTACAGGAAGAAATAACGCAGTGATTGCACGCAAGAAGGGCCCAGGGCCTGGAATGTAATTCATTACAGAACTAATTTGCTATGTACAGGTTCTCCTATTGATTGTCTCTGCCATGACACACAATCCTTTCCAAGACTGCTTTGATTTATCACCTAATATATGTTGTTTAGTGCTTCTGGAGCTCCTGAATTTATGCCTATGGATAAAGAGAAAAAAATAATCACCATCTCAGGGTTGGAAATCCTTAAAAACAAACATAGAACACTGACAGCACAGAAAAAGGAGCCTCATCACTGACTGTATTTTATAAACTGTGACATTTGGGAAATCCAGTGTTCTGGCCCGGAGATGGGATGGACTGCCCTTAATGATGAATCACTGCTCTGGTATTCCCTGCAGAAGCTGACTGTAAAACTGCCTGAGAAGTGGAGCTGGAGTGGAATTGTGTACCCTTCTCTTTGGACATTACATTAACAGCTAAGTAAATGTCATGCTTTTCTTATTGTAACAGCACTTGAAATCAGCTATATGAAGTTAAGCTGCATTAGTGAGTGAAGAGGTGACAATTTCAAAGCTATGCTAACAAGCCTTTCTCTTACTGTGTCACTGTGAGAATGCCCATGGAAAAAGAATTGGCTGATGTACAAAATATGCACTCCAAAAAAGAATAAAAAAAGCCCCAAAACAACAAAAAAGATTCCTTTGAGTGTCTTCCAGATAGAGATGACAATTATTGTTCAGACTCTGCAGGGGTGGTTTTACTTACACTAGAGGCCATTCCTGCTTCCCATTCCTGCTGAAGAAAGGAGTGATTTCAGAAAATGAACATGACTGGTCCCACCTCTGCCAACTTGTGGCTTGACTTCTTCAGAAAGCCTATTCTCCAGATCTGCTAGTGCTTCAGCTCTTACCCAAGCTACAGAAAGCCAAGGTATTTGCACCTCACATCAGCCATGAAGAACCAAGCACAGTTTTGGGCAGGGCTTTAGACAGACAAACTTCAGAACAGCACTTATGAGTTGCTTAACAGACACAGTGCTGGGGAGTAGGAGGGGCTGTGTGACATCAGACAGGGTCTCCCAGCTGGAAAGCGAACAGCTCTCCACCTTAGCTTACCTGGACCCACTTTTACATTCTGACACTTATTTTGCAGCTCCTTTGCTGACAAACAATAAAACCAAAACCAAAATAAACCAAACAGCAGAACCTGGGCCTTGTGAACACTTTTGATTAGAAATCCAGCTGACAAAATCTGCTATACATAAAGCTCCGGGGAAAGAATTCCTGCAACTGTCCAAATCTGTATGAAACATGACACTCCAGTGTCACAACAAAAACAAGACTTCTGGGGAAGGAATCTGATCTGGATATCACATGTAATTTTGGCCATTTTTCAAAACAAAACTCCTTGTAAACAAACAAGCAAACACTCTCCTGGTTTTGGCTAGTTTCTAAAATTTTACTGAGGGCAATAGGTTTCAGCAATTTTGAATATCTAGTTACTAATTTTCAAAAAAATGGATTTAATAGGAAGCTTTGTGCCTAAGTAAGGAATGTAAGGAATTTTTTTGTTGTTCAGTCTGAACTTACACAGTTGAGATTTAAAAGAAAATGTCATTATTTGGCTGACTTTCACAAGATACAACTGAAATTGCTATTTTTCTGACACCCGCTGCTGGTTAGAGACCTGCGCTGCCACATCCCCATGGGACAAACTCTCTAGTTTGAAGGCGAAGTGAATATTGGTGTCAAAAGAGAGTGGTGGCTATGAAAGGAGTCTGGGATTAGGTAACAGAGAGCTCCAGGTCATTTGATTACCAGCTTTGATGTCTTTCTGATCCACCACAGAGCACAGGTCAGCAACAAGTCCCCACATCAAACAAATCCCCTCTGCCTGCACCAGGACATCACCACCCTTTGAATGGACAAGAAGTTTGACTTAAGTATTCCCAAAGACAGTGAATCTGCCACATGCCTTGGGAACTCAGTACAATAACTAATTACTGCTTTGAAAATGCAGCATATTGCCAATGCAGACAGCTTCAGACCAGTTCCCTTTCAGTGCCTGCTATCACTGTGATGGCTGTGCTATCCCCAGGAGTAACAATGAGCTGGGAAAAGCTTCCCCTCTCCTGCCAAAGCTCATCTGCCATGAAATGTGCCTTGTGGGGCCATGGGAGGACAGTGCCTTCTGCCTCACAGCAACTCTGGTAGCGGGTCACCTGCAGGCAGGTCAGGCAGGGCACAGATCCTATAGCCCTCTGCAGCCACATTCCTCCTGCTTCTACATTCAGGAGCATTTCACTGAACAGTTTGACCTGTTTCCCTCTGAGTTGGAAGGTGGCAACATTTTTCAGACTGGTTTTTCTTTTGAAGTTGATCAAACATTTTTCTCTTTATTTCTAGTGGTAGTAACACAAAAATAGAAAATATTTTAAAGTTCTGTGGTGGCAACAGGGAGCCTTGGTGAAAAGTGGAACTTCCAGCTCTGACATGGAGTTAAAGAAAACAGTGATAAGATCTGGCCCTTCACAGCAATTCCTGGAGGGCAGTTAAGGTTATCATATAGAGTAATGCAGCATAATTGTTTCTTGCAAGATGTAGAGGGCATGGGTGCAGAACTCAGAGCAGCTGAGGTAAAGTGAAGCTGCTGACAGAGGAGGTCTCTTCATATAGAAGGCAAACACAGCAGGGAGTGACAAAAATCATGTGATAACTTCTTAAGTAAGGTTCCTTACATGATCATTAGTTTTTTATTGTTGATTGCAGTGAAGCAACTTCTTGTGAACTATCCATGAAGTTACTTAGCTCTCTTGGTGACTTGGTTTATCTACTTACATTGGAATAAATGATACTCTGCCTGCAAACTCCTTTGTTAGTATTTGACAAGATTTCACAGAATCGTAGAATGGCCTGGGTTGGAAGGGATCTTAAAGATCATCTCATTCCAATCCCCTGTCATGGGCAAGGATACTTTTCACTGGACCAGGTTACTCAGACCTCCATCCAACCTGGCCTTGAACATTTCCAGGAATGGGACATCCACAACCTCACTGAGCAACCTGTTCCTGTGGCTCACCTCCCTCACAGTAAGAACTTTCTCCTAATATCCAAGATAAACCTTGATTACTAGATGAAGGTTGCAATAGAGAATTTAAAAAGTAAGGTACATAATTTCTTATGAAATATGATCATAGTTTCTAAGAAACTTGGACTTTTTTGAGTAACAGCTAGCAAATACAACCATTTGATTACTACTGGTATGGTTTTCTGTGTATGTATAGACTGAATCAACAATAGCATATGCCCACACATAGTTCAAACCCAAGGGAATGCAACTGTAAGCAATCTAAAGCAAGCTGATGTTTGTAAAGGCCTGTGCTATCACAGCAGTGCAGACTGGCAGCAGGAACAGAACTGCAGCCACAGGTAAGATTTGGTGTGCTCAGCTGTAGCAGAGACATGTCATTGAAACCCCAGCTGTGATCTGGAGAGTCCACTGTTTCTTACATGTCTAGTGCCCGAACAATGCTGGACAAAAGACCTGTCTCTAAATCTACGATTTATTTCAGGTCTGGGCTCTGAACAGATGTTCTTATTCTTTGAATGGACTATTTTCTGCTAAGAAAATTACTTAAGATCATCTTATTTGAGCGTGAAGTCCATATTCACACATTACATTCAGTCAGCAAAACCAACACTCTTGTCTGCTAAGCTACACAGTCCACATTTAGTATCTGTTCTAATTGAGCAAATACTGAATTGCTCCAAGTCATCAAAATCAGCTAATACTGCTTGTAAAGCCAGCACTGCCCCCATTCAGATGTTTAAAGTTGCCAGAATAATGACTTTTGAAACTTTCCTTTGAAGCAGACTGAAGAGACGGGTGCACTGCAGGTCTCTCCATATTCATGTCCCTTCACAAAGAAAAGCTTGTCCAGATGCCAAGGAAAAGCACAGAGAGGCATCTCAAAGGGGGATTCATCCAAAGAACAAAAAGCTTCAACCTTTGCCCTTACTGGAGTGCCAAGAGGTTTGCCTATTTTGTTGTGTTTTGTTTTTCAATCACTCCTTCAACAGATGGGCAACAGTCACCCATCTCGTCAGAAAAGTTCACTCAACGGGACGGTCAAACTTCAGCAGCCTCCGGTACAGACAAAAAGCCATTTCTCCAAAAGAAGACCCTGCTCTTGGGGCAATTCATTCTTGTCATTCATATTCAAATGGTGCCATGGTCAAGCTCAAGCATGTAGAGTTTTGGTGGCTCCAGCTGTCCACATACTGAGCATAAACCTCATTAATAGCTCAGGGTCTGCTAGCAGAGCAGGTTTGTGCTGCCCTCGTACTCTTATGGCCCACAGCTTTCGCTTTTGTTTTTCTGAAAATATTTTGATATTCAGAGTAATCTGAATGGCAAGAATGTATGCCTTTTGTGACATTGTATTTTTCTGGTACCACAAATACTGCCACTGCACCAGTAGTTTTAAAGATGCCATTAATATTATTTTCTAAGGATTTAGATAATTTCCAGTGCTTTATTTTCTTTGTGGTGTTACTGAATCAAGGAACATCTCTTGGCCATAGGGAAGCAATGTCCTGCAACAGAAAGTTTCGGTAGTAAGATCAGTAAATTCACAGAGGCACTTGAGGACACAGGTCCTCTCTTGGTGTAAGCCATATTAAAACTGAACTACTGATAAAAAGGTGTTCCTTCCAACCTTCTCCCCGGTGTCAGAGTTGGCACATGAGCTAAACTCTTACACAAGGATGTTTTCAGTCACATCAGGAAGCCTCTTAGGTGTACAACTCTTTGAGAGAGGTCGTGGGAAGGTGTGAGCAGGGCAGAAGATAAGCAGGAACTCACCCTTAGATTAGCTGAAATTGATTAGGGAACTGCTCTGAGATGCTGCTGTCTGCCCCTATTTGTGTTTAAATGCACTGGTATGGATGCCACTGCAGTGAGCACTCCATCATCCATATGCAGCTATGTCTAATAGTGATGACCAACTAAAAGTTTCAAAGGTCAGAGGTGCTCTGTTGATAGGAATTCAGGTATTTGCTATGAGCTAACCATAGTGGGACAAACCCTTGCTATAATGCAGCATGGCTAAAATAGCCTTGTCGGGACCACATTCATTTTTGAAATGCCATGAGCAGTTTTTGCTCACACAAACTTAACTGCTACATGAAGAACATTTTTATAATTTAAAATTTTGTCTTTGGAGAATAAAATAAGAAGGAGGAAGTAAAAATAATCTGATTGGCTTTTGAACTGTGCTGTACAGCACAGCTGTGTGTTCAGCACAATATATCACACACAGCAAATCAAAGCCAGCTTAGACTCAACTTTTCTTCATCTTTTTCCTCCAATACCTTTGCAGAATTACTAATTAATAGAGACCAGATGCCAAATACTTGAGCATGGCCTTAAATCAAGGATGCAAAGAGCCTGATCTCCTTATTGTCCCTCATTGCACATGAGGGATCATGTGCAAATTGAATTTAAGCATCTCCTTTGATTTGTTAACGTTTTGTATCTGCCCTCTAATCTGTTGTAAATAATAATACAAAGGAGAACAAGGTTCAACCACACAAATACATTCCTTCCTAAAAATATTGCCGAATCTTCTAAGCACAGCAATGAGCAGGACTCCAATTAAAGACTTGCAGATACAATAGAAAAATAGAAAAAATGATGAGAAAAAAAATTTTGAATTTAGATCTTTATTATACAGGCCCAAAGCTGTGATCACCATGCAGTTACACTGTAATGGGAATGATTTGCTGAAAGGCTCTCACTAAACAAATGTAAAGAGACCACAGACTACAGCATTCCAAATAGCTGACACTTTAATTTTTGAAAGAGCAAAAATAAATAAAGGAATGGCAAGTATGTCCTTTTCACATATGTTGGGGCATATACATATTCCTTCTTTTCTATAGCTATTCAAGAGACAAAATTAGCAAATACTGCCCAAAACCACAGACCTTTTGTGTGATGGCTCAGCTAACTTTTAGCTGTTTCTCCTTCCTTGCATGTTAGATCAAACACACATTTAGATAGGTGCATATGCCAAAAGAAGAAATGCAGTGTGGGGGGGTTTGTATTTAATTTCTACTTCCTGCCTTTTCCTTCTCCTTTTAGAAGAAGTACAGGGAGTAATTGGAGACATCTAGTCAAATAAAAGCCCTAGAAGTTTTCCCTTCTAGTTTTTCCTTATAATCTCATAATTTAAGGATTAATCACAAATTTTAAAAGGTTGAGGTGTCTTACAAGGAATTCATCATCTCTGGAATACAGATAGCCACAGTGAAGAGCTGCACATAGACTGCACACATAGTGTTATCTAAAAGTGGTTATCTTTAAAAAAACAAAACTTTTAAAAAAATCTGTTGATCAAAACAAAGCATGTCTTATTCCCCACAGGATTTTCTTGCAACCTGTTCTTCAATTATTTGCCCTAGGAGATGCTACAAATGATATTAGTTATAATATACAGTCCACTGTCATCTTCTGGTCCAGCAGAAGAACCTGTCTCTTCGATGGATGCAAAACTGTTCATCTGAGCAGATCATCCTCAACAGCACAAATATGGTCTAGAAACTCATAGAGTTTATTGTTTTAATTTATGAAATTAAACCTGCTCCAGACAGGTAATACTGGTGTGTAATATTGCCATCCCTGCGTTCTGTCAAAAACGGGGTACTGAGGTGCTCAGAGCCGTCTCAGAGCGCAGCGCTGGGATCCTTCTGGCACTCCAGACCCAAGGTCGATGGGATGTGATGTGTGCTAGAACGCGGGCGCACTTCTCACTTAGCTCTGCAGAGCCCGGGACATGGTAAGCTGCCAGAACTTCCTTCATCTTGCCTGTTGACAAAAGGAACAATAACTAGTCATCACTGGTTGCTGGAGTTTAATGCCAATTTTTTAAAAGCCCTATAAATGAGACTTCTTTTTTCAGCCATGCAATAGCAAATGCTTCATTAAGAAAAGATTTGGGATAAATTTTACAGTCTCTCTGTTAGCCACACAATACTTATGAGGGAGAAAGGCCTTATACTGTATGGTTCCTAAAACATTATCCAGGATTAAACATACCATTATTTAAAAAATAAATGTCCAGTAGCTTAGTACTTTAAAAAGTCAGCATAATATTATCCCTGTAAAAATTAATTGTGTATAGCAGATTTTCTAGATTAAAGTCTTGTCTCTCTCACACACTGTACACAAGATACAGAGTAAAGGATTAACAAACGATGAGAAAGAATTCAACAGGTTAATAAGTGGCTTATATGAGTTTGTTGTAGAACTATCTCTAACACATATTGGTCGTGTCCATTATGTATTGGTAACAACCATAAAAGCTTCAAAAATGACTCACTGAATGGGCTTCACAGAACCAAGGGTCAAAACATTACCTATTCTGATTTTCTGCCAAGTATATTTTTTTCAGATAGTCCTCAGTGAAGTTCAAAGAAAATCCAACTTTTAATATCACAGACTAAGATAGGAAAAACTAAGAATACACTTCCAATATATATTTGCTGCAGAATATGTAGAAGGAGAGGCAGAGGTGTCGTTGTAGGTGCCTCTGGAGGGTGATTACCCCACTTGCTAGGTAACCTCAATAAGGTGTCCATCTTTTTCCATGGACTGTGAACACCAAAATTTCTTGCAAGTATGAATGCATTATATCCTACCACAGACATCTGATCATGTTCACATATTTATTTTACAAAGACCATTCACAAAGCCATCAGACCCTAGTAATTTTCAATCAGTACTGACATGGGCAGAATGATAAGAAGTGTAATTGCTTCAATCTAAGGTAAATACAAAAGCCATGTAATGAATTCCAGAACCAATGCTAAGTTTTTGGTTACATACCCTGCAATTTTCTGGAGCTACATAAAATACTTATTTTATGTGTAACTATTATTCTTATAATTATCACATGAATAGAAATCACTAAAGGAATAGAGGTAGCAGGTGATTTGAGAGATCTCTTTGGTCACCCCTGACCAATGCAATACCTGCTGATGTTTGTCTAACCTATTTTTAAACATCAGCATACTTTATCTTTAGTTTGTCATTTTCCACAGCCTTGCTTCCAAAATGCTTGTTTTGCTCTATGAATTTATTAAGTGTAGATTCTAACCTTTCATCCAAGCCATCAGTGAGAATACTGAATATTACTGGAACAAGGAAAAAACACTTGAAAAACTCTACTAAATGGAGTATCATTGAGAACTACTCTTTGTATCTGGTTTCCAAATAATTTATGCACTCACGTAATGATAATTTATTCTAGCCCAGCTTCCCTAGCACGCAAGAATAGTAACAACTGAAATACTTTGCCATACAGTCTTATTTAAATAAACCTGCTAATATTAGCAAACTTATTTTAAGAAGAATTATATAGACTTTGAAAATAGAAAAATAGAACCATTATGGAAAGAAGATTTCAAGTGATAACACAGTCTTCCTAACAATTGATTTCACATCTATATGGCTACATTTATGAAGTATGTGCTTTACTGAATATTCAATTTAGACTAATGGAATTGTTTCATAGCCTTTTAAAATTGAATTTTATTCAATGAAACATTCCACTGAGAAAACAACAAACACATACCACTACAGTTTAGAAACAGATCAGTTGCACAACTTCACAAAACTCTAGACCACAAAATTACTGTTTACTGTTTATCTTGCAAAAGATATCTTGATCAGAAGTATACTGAAAAAGACTGCTGAGACCAACAGGACCAGTCATATTGAGCTTTGCAAAGAAAAGGTTACCATTTATATTAATCTTTATGGAGATACAAGACAATTCCACAAATACAGGAGGCACAGATCACTCTTCCTAACCTAATTTGGATTATTAGCAGATGTCTTCTACTTTTCACTCCCTGATATATTTTGTTTGTGCCATCTGTGCTACTCAGAAAAGTGAAATAACTTGCTCTCCAAGGTGGAAACAGAGCCCCCAGTTCCTTCTGGACTGGAGTAACTGGAGGCCAGCAGAAGCTGAAATACAACACAAAGCTCACCTTCAAATAACACAAAATTTGATTTGATATTTAGGGATATATCCCTCTGCATTTCCAGTGAAAGAAAAGCGAGACTGATGTCTTCTGAAAAATACATGGTGACAGAGAGACAGCAGCATAAAGAGTACACACAAATACTCCCAGCTTTCTCCAGTGGAAAATAAGGAAATAGGATAAAGGACAGGTGAGCCAACCTGACTGCTCATGATGTACAGCCTGCTGTCTGACTGCCAAGGCAGGGAGGAAATCCCACAAAAAACCTGCTTTTTACAGGAAGTCAAAAGTCCTGAAAATGAGACAAAGCAGATGTCTGCTCCTTACTGAGAACAGCACTAGGGATTATAAATTACAGAGATTTAGGAGATTTTATCAAGAATTTTAGACATACAGATACCAGAATTACTTTTGTCTTTTTGTCAAAAGGGCTAGGATTTCTAGGAGTTAAGATTTTGCTAACAGTGACAGGGAAAGAGAAACAAACTGTTCAGTCAGAAGCATTACAGAAAGTCCAGGCAGCAGCTTGCTCAGGACCAGAAGAGCTCATAGCTTGTTGACATGGAGAGATGTGTCGTGGCAACTCCTGTCTTAAAAGATCATCATTGTTCTCTTTGCAATCCACGGCAAGCAACAGTATCCAACCAGAGTTATTTGGAGCCAGTCAGCGATGGCAGGAGAATTTGTGCCATGCTTGCCTAAGTGCCTAACACAAGTGGCAGGAGCAGCCATGAGAGGTGTGTGGGTGTGTGACTCGCACTGCACAGCGCTCACTCTGTGCTACAGAGACACAGCAGCCAGCTTTGCAGCATAGATGCACTGCAAGAGTAAAGCAAGATGAGTCCCACGCCTTCTTTTCAAAAGGAGAAACAGGAGTCTGTTTTCAAATAGTGCAATGTTCGTGTTTTGGCTGACGGGGAAAATTAGTAACACTCAGAGTAATTAAGACTGCAGTTATCAAATAGAGATTAATAGAAAGTGTAAAATTCCCTCATTTTAGCAAGCAGCATAAAACTTACATAATTTAACTGACTTTAAATTTCAGTGAAAGTTTGTGGTTAAAGACTAGATTACTGATAATGACATACCTCAATCTGTTTGTTCCTTGAGGTCAGATGTCTTAAGCTTTACACTACAGGAATGCTGAGCATTGCAATACTTGAATTAAATTATGCAGCCCTTGTTCCTCATGTTAGAGAAGCCTCTATCAAGATAATAATAACATTTGGAACATCATATGATGTTTTGTATATATTGTCATTTATGAAGAGGCAGTAGGAAACTTGAAAATTATCAGAGTGTTTTCTATGACTCAGCCTAAGGAATCTTGGGGGAAGAAATTGCAGTAATGTTCAATATTTGAACTGCTATATTATTTCTGTATCTGTATACAAAAAGATTCTTATACTTCATTTTTAAAACAAATTAAAGGGCAAATATTAAGTATTAGGATATTCCCAAGAGTCCTGATATCATCAAGTTACTGGAGATATAAGACTAAAGGGAACTTACAATGTGCTAAATTTAAACTATACTTAATTACAATGGATAACAAAGTCTCCAAACCTTAAGAGAATTTATTTAGAAGTGTATTTTAAAATTAACAAGAATCTGCTAGTTTAACAACCACATTAAACTGTTTAAAAAAGTAGTGTATACTTTAAACACAAGCAGTGTATAATTCAAAACAATTTAAAACCATTGGAAAAAAATCCTATCTAACACGACTTAAAAATCTGAAGGATTTTCAAAGCTTTTCTGCACTGAATATGGTGGTGTATGTGATATTAGTTAGAAATGAACAGTCCAGTGGCACACTGCATTCTGTAGGTAAGACCTGATTAGGATACCAAGTGATAATCCAGTTGCCAGTCCTCCAAAATACAGGCTGGCATCAAGTAACTTTTAATGGGAGTGGGTGAGTTCTGGGCTGAAGGAAGAATTTCACAGCCTTGAAGCAGTTTCCCTGGTGCGTGACTGAAGATGCTTGTACTGCACTGCACGAGACAACAACTGTAGCCCCCTCTGACCTTTTTACTTTCTTCCCTTCCTTTCAGGTAATCTATACCTGGTGTTTTTCACTCCATATGTATCTCCTGTCAGGAAGAATTCTGTAATCTGAACTATATCATTCTTACACCTGTGCAAACTTTGGCCAATTCAGTCCCTGGCTTTATCAAACACTTATCCAGTGTTATCAGCTCCAGAGAGTGTCTCATGAGCTCCATGATGTGATGTTTTTCTGTAAAGCTTCTCCTTCTGAAGAGAGTTGTTCCTGCATGAATAGGAGTTTTCATATTTTAGTTCATTTTTCTGTGCTCATAGATGAAAAGGTGAAAAAATATGATTTTTAGGTGCTGATAGGCTCAAAAGAATCTGAGAAAAGCAGAAGATAAATGGGATTTCTAGAGCCTTTATTTTAAGATTACACTATTTTAAAGCCAGTCTCATAATTTTGGAAGGCACAATTTTTGAATATTTGGCATTTGCATGACAAGAAACATCCAAATATACTGTCTTCCAGCGTTGCTGGCTGACGCAATTATCCTGCTCTGCCTTGCCATGATGGAGAGAAAGATTTAAGTTTGTTTGGGGGCATGCCTACACACTTACATGACTGAAACTTGATCATGAGCCAACTCTTGACATACTTGCTAGAACACTTCATCTACATTCAAGCCAAACAGTGTTCATTGGTGTGGCTAAGGAATGGCAGATGGTATGAGCTGGAAACTGCAAACAACACTTCAAGGTGTTAATGAAGAACAGCCTTAATCTCTCCACAGCTGAGCTCAACTGCAGGAATGCTTCTGGTTTGCTTCAAGGCAAAGGCACATCCATAAACACAGCAGGGACACTTCAGGCTAACCCTTTTGGTATGTGCTGAAGCTGTGAAGCTGTGAGGACAAGCTCGGGGTGGGCTGGTGCCGAGAGCTGGCAGGCATGGCGAGAGCATCCCCACAATAGCCACAGGTTCCGTGGGAGAGCTGGGAGCCAACAGTGTGACTGCAGCCACGCTGCATCAGTCCCGCAGGAGAAGCCTTAAAATAACCTGGACCTCTTCATCTTGCAGGAGCTGGGTCAGCCTGCAGGTGCCTGCGACTGATTCAGGGAGCTGTTTGCTGTCAGGGTCCCAGAGAACAGAATTTGTCCCAAAGTGCTGTTTTGCCCTGGTATGAGCCACTGGGAGGGGAGCCTCTCTCACCCAAGATGTTGCTGGGTGGGTTGGATGTCGCTGCCTCCCAGTTGTGGGGCTGGTGTGTTCCTGTAAATGGGCATATTGGGACAAAGCAAATAAAAAGCCATTGCACAATCACTGAGTATCAGCTGGAATTGGCTAATAAATTGTATGCCAGCAGGACATAGCAACTCCCTGTACTGTTCTCAAAGCAGTAACTCCTGGCTGGGCTTCCAGCAGCATGGAGGAAGTGAGCTGAAGCCCAAATCAGTTACCCTACTCTGAAATGGACTGGAAGTTCTTACACCTCTCTGGGTGCTTGTCAGGGCTGTAATACACTGATGGCTTGTGCCAATCTTGAGACAAACCAAATCCCCAGGATTTTTCTTCTCTCTCACAACTGAAGTATCTTAATTTTTTACTGAATACTTATGAGCTTCTGGTTCCTGACAGCAAATTCTGGAGCATGCAAAACAGTCCATAGCCCTTTACTATGTGGAATAGGAGGGGTACAAAGTAAGGGTACTGCTCTGAAAGGTCTCAGCATGCAGGCCTCTCCCATTCATTCCCATTAACTGCATTAACTGGCCAAGCTCTATCCTAATTTTTTTTAACATCTTTTTACTTACTGTTCCTGAAGTTCATTGCTCTGATGACCAGAATATTTTTTTCCTGATTTGAAGCCTGCATTTTCATGATCAATTTATAATCGTGAGGTTTGTGTTTACAATAAGGATATTTTCTCTTTTTTTGGGTGTGTGCTTCTTGGAGGTGGTTAGAAAGACTGATTCATAATCTCTTTCCCAAATTTCCTTTTACTGGGTTAAGTCAACCTCTGTTAGCATCCTCTTTCCTCTTGGCTTTCCTGTTCTTTCCCTAGCTTGCTTCTCAGTGTCTTCCACTTTTTGATTTAATCTTGCTGGAACATGAGTGATGAGACTTTATCCTACAAATTTCTGTTTAGGAGGAGACTGGTTGACAGAGTCCCTTGGAAAGCAGTTGTGAAGGGCAAAGGAATCCAGGAAGGCTGGACATTCTTAAAAAAAAACATCTTCAAAGGTGCAGGAGCAGGCCATGCCCACATGTCAAAAGACAAGCTGTTAGGAAACAAGATGGGCTTGGCTGAACAGAGAGCTTCAGCTGGCATTCAGGAGAAAATGAAAAGTTTATAATCCTTAGAAGAAGGGGCAGAGAACTCCAGATCACTACAGGGATCTTGTGAGGTTATGTTCACAGAAGGGCCCAAACCCAACTAGAACTTAATTTGGCTACAGCTGCAAAAGACAATAAAAATGCTTCTTAAGGAGAAACTCCATCTTTTTCTGGATGTGGGGTGAAATATAGCCACAAAGTATGAAGAAAAGGCTGAGGTACTTAATGTCTTTGCCTCAGTCTTTAATAGAAAGACCAGTGGTTTTCAGGGCACCCAGATTCCTGAGCTGCAAGACAGGGATAGGGAGCAGAATGAAGCCTCTTAATCCAAGGGGTAATTGTTACACCCCTTAGACAGACACAAGTCTATGGGCTGGACGGGATCTATTCAAAGATACTGAAAGTGCAGGCAGAAATGCTCATCAAGCCACTTCCCATCATTTATCACTAGTCCTGGTTTACCAGTGAGTTCCCAGATGGCTGGAAGTTGGCAAATGTGATGCACATCTATGAGAAGGATCGAAAGGAGAATCCAGGGACCTAGAGGCTTGTCAGCCTGACCTTGGTCTGGGGCAGGTTATGGACCAGGTCATCTTGAGTGCCTGTACATGCCATATGGCACGTACAGTACAACCAGGGGATTAGACTTAGACACTGTGGCTTTATGAAAGGCAGGTCTTGCTTGACCAGTTTGGTCTCCTTCCATGGCAAGGTGGCCTGCTTAGTGGATGAGGAAAAGTCTCTGCTTTTTGTCTACCTGGACTTTGACGACATTTCCCACAGCACTCTCCTGGAGAAACTGGCTGCTCCTGGCTTGGACAGGAGTTCCTGCACCATTCACTGGGTTAAAAACTGGCTGGATGGCTGGGCCTAGAGTGGTGGTGAATGGAGTTCATCCAGCTGGTGGCCAGTCACAAGTGGGATTCCCCAGGACTCAGTGTTGGAGCCAGTCCTGTTAAATATCTTTATTGATGTTCTGGAGGAGGGCATCAAGCACATCCTCAGTCAGTTTGTACATGACACCAGGCTTGGTGGGAATGTTGATCTGCTAGAGGGCAGGAAGGCTCTACAAAAGGATGGTCCCACAGGCTGGACCAGTGGGCTGAGGCCAGTGGAATGAGGTTCAACAAAGCCAAGTGCAAGGTCTTGCACTTGTGTCACAACAGCCCCATGCAGGGCCACAGGCTGGGGAAGAGTGGCTGGAAAGTGGCCTGTCAGAAAAGGATCTGGGGATGCTGGTCCACAGCAGCTGAACATGAGCCAGCTGTGCCCAGGTGGCCAAGAAGGCTGATGGCATCCTGGCCTGGATCAGCAATGGTGTGACCAGCAGGAGCAGGGCAGGGATTGTCCCCCTGTTCTTGGCACTGGAGAGGCTGTGCCTCAAATCCTGTGTTCGGTTTTGGGTCCCTCAATATAAGAAATACACTGAGGTGCTGGAGCATGTCCAGAGAAGGACAACAGAGCTGGTGAAGGGTCTGGAGCACAAGTCCTGTGAGGAGTGGCTGAGGGAGCTGGGGATGTTTAGCCTGGAGAAAAGGAGGCCCAGAGGGGACCTCATCACTCTTTTCAACTCCTTGGAAGGAGGCTGTAGCCTGGTGGGATGAGTCTCTGCTCCCAGGTAACACGCAACAGGACAAAAGAAAATGGCCTCAAGTTGTACCAGGGAAGGTTTAGATTAGATCTTTGGAAAATTTTCTTTATGAACGGGTTGTCAAGTACTGGAACTAGCTTCCCAGTGAAGTGGTTGAGTCCTCATCCCTGGAGGTATTTAAAAGACATGTAGAAGTGGTCCTTAGGGATGTGGCTTAGTGGTGGACTTGGCAGAGCTGGGTTAATGGTTGGACTTGATGAACTTAAAGGCCTTTTTCCATCCTAAGTGATTTTATGATTAAGACACTGATAACTTCACTTTCTTTGCTGAGTTACCTTGCTTGATATGTCCTAAGATAGCATTTCACCTTTTTTTTTAAATGCAACTGCAGCAATAGCTCAGAAATATCTCATAACTAATAAACATACTTTTTTATTCTCACTTGTTTTGCTGTCTCCAAAAAGTAATTGTAGAAACTTTACTTCATTGAACACCCAACTTCTTATTTGTACTACTAAATTTTATTCCAATCTTGCAGCATCCCCTTTGGATGAAAGGTAACCACCTATCTGCTAGGGTTTTGTTAATGAATGAATGTGTTTCCTCTGTGCACTCTGCTGTCTAACAATTGTATCTTCTGCCTGGTCTTAGCCATGTACTGGAGACCATTAGCCTGCTTCCCCACACGCCCTCCACAGTTCTCACTTTGCACTGGAAGTACTGTTTCCAATTGCTGCAGTACAGGAATTATGTCCCTGGTGAATTAGAAATGTGTGAATAGCCAGTGAAGGTGAACCTTACAACATGGAGCTTCTTTAGAGATCCTAAAAATTGCTTGAAAATATCAGTCTACATTTAAGTGCAATTGTTCATATTTAGCTTTACTTAAGGAATTAAATAATCTTATTTTAGGTCCCAGTTAGGATTTGTCATTACTTGTGGTTTCTCCATGACCTCAGCTGCTATTGATCACAAA
Source organism: Ploceus nigricollis (assembly GCA_013399945.1). Classification (NCBI taxonomy): domain Eukaryota; kingdom Metazoa; phylum Chordata; class Aves; order Passeriformes; family Ploceidae; genus Ploceus; species Ploceus nigricollis. Next base: position 454,741 of record VXBC01001721.1, on the reverse strand, counting down.
GTCAGTCATTCTAGTCTGGTTCTGTCTTGTTGGGCCTGGAACTAAAAATATTTTGTCAACTTAATTAAAATTTATAGATTATATAAAACAGAATGCCTCTTACTTCCATACCCTTGTTGTTCTATAAATGTGTCTGTATTGACAGTAGATCAGTCCAGCATTAAATAAGCAGAAGATAATCTTCCTGTAGGTCATTTTGTTCCAGATCATTAACTCCATTTTCTAGTCAGCTGCTTCTCTGCAAATTCCAAAAACATTGACTCAATCTACATTGGTGTTACTGCTCATTCATTTCAGTTATTCTAATCAAATGCCACAACATATAAAAAATATCTCAGATAATCATTATGGGACAGAGTTCCAGAGCACTGCCAAGGCTCTTCACCTGCTGATGACTACAGGCTGCTATGATGCCAGCTATGGTCTCGCAATGACTTACTTCTATTAAGTCCATCCTGGCAGGTTAACTGGATTATCAGTTATTGTTTTTTAGCTTTCTCTCCTATTACATTTTAGACTTTTTGGCATGCTTAAATCTGTCTCTTTAAAAAAAACTGTAATTTGCCTCTTGGCAAAAAACAATGGGAATAGCTCTGTATAAATAATTATCACAATCAGCAAGAACTTATTATTTTACCAGCTCCTGATCCCATCTTTTGTTTCTGAACTCTCCATATCAAGAAACATTTCCATCACCATTATTCTCCTTTAGCTCTGACAAAGACTGATCTGTTTTTAAACACTGGTAGTTGCATTCTCTTGAAACCTCTCCTTTTAAAATGATCTCTTTTGCAAATGTCCACTTCTAAAATCTTGTGAAGTTCCAGAGTTATCAGGCATTCAACAGTAGGCCCTTCAAAATGTTTAGTTTTTTCAAGTGTACAATTGTCAAAAGACACTATTTCTTCCAAGAAATGGGGAAAAAAAATTCAACTTCAGTTCTGAAGAGACAGTACCTTTTTCTAAAAGAGGACAATCACTAGAGCTACAGTCTGCTCCTCAGCTCCACCACAGACACCCAATCCACAGAAAGTTATCCATCAGAATCAGTCAGCTTGGGAATGCAGCCTGTTCTGGATGCCAAGGATCTCCAGAGAGCACCACAGCTAAATTCATATAATTCCTGTTCACCAAAGGATTTAAACCAGAAATATTCTTGCAAATTACTATAATATCTTCTCACTGTAACTACCACCAGCATTTCTGAAGAGATCTGACATTATAGAAATAATGAAATACATTAGCAAGTTGTTTGAGACAGAGAAGATAGAGAAACTTCAGAGGATCTTGGGTTTTGGATCAGATTCAACTGCCTAGAATATTAAATTTAATATTAAAGACCCTTAATGCTACCTTGAAGAAATACTGTTTCTTGTCTTGAACAAAAATTCATCACAAAGGAAAACTCTTTTACTGTAAGCAAAGCTTTCAGTAGCCATTGCAATAGAAGCTTTTTAAGATATGCAAAAAAAGAACAATCAATTTCAATACCAAGACAGCATTAAAAAAACCAGAAGTAAAATATTGTAAGTAACATAGTATCTGTTAGGTTGGGCTCCTTGGCTCATATCACTAACAGAAAAATCTTGCTATCATTATTTCATTAGTAATTCTGCTAAAATGAAAAGGTATGTATTTTTTTCTCTAATACTTGTGAAATGTATGTACTGCAGAGAACAAATGCATCTGACCAGAAGTAAATGTGTAAAATAAAATGGAGATAATTGAGTGAGAAGGCTTAATCATAGAAAACTTCATGCCCACAGCTACTTTGATTATTGAATTCTTACATATGTTGGTATAAGATGCAATATGTTGGTTAAAATGCAATATTCACCTAAATTATATACTTAGTATATTTCTTGTACAGTTACAGCCTAGGAAAATTGAGCCTGGTGCCTTTAAATACCATTTCTTTTGAGATTCCTAGGAATGTAGAGGACTTTCCAAATGTAAAGTTTTGAGGGTTTTTTTTTGCAAGTGCAGTGCTGCCAAGTATATTTACCACTAAATAAATGCTATTTCAGCTGCATTTGAGCCATAATAGTGGTAGCTAATGGCCTATTCAGTTAATCATAGTTATTCACTCCCTGGAAATGTCTCAGAATATAATAAATGTTTTGTTTTCATTGTGGACTCTTAAATTACAGGCATTATATAACACCCATGATATATAACCTATCTGTATGAATACAACCTGAACCCAAAATCACTCCCCTAAAGTATTTCTAGTATTTGGAACTTCTAAAGAAAGAAATATTATGTTGTTACCCACAGAGCTACTAAAATAGCACTGAAAGCAGGGTAAGGAATGGTTTTAAAGAACATTCTGGTTTAATTAAAATGTGTCTATTTGTCATCCATTTGCAGAGGTCTGAAATAACTATTACAGAATATTTTTTAAACAAAGAAAATAAGAAACATACTCAAATAGCTGACCCACAGAGAACCTTCCCTAAAGGAAAAAAGGGCTGCAGATGCAGGATTTCAATCTGCCCCATAAGAGACAGAATAACCATAAAGTCTTCACTCTGAGACCAATCCTCTCTCTGTGTGATGTGCCAATATAAGATGTATCTTGTTCATCTCTTTTTTTAATATTTATATAGGTTGTAGAAGTTTCTGCCAGTCTTAGCTCTGCTTTGTTCACTGCTCAGGAGAGATTATAAGTATTATGCTGCATGTTGGAAACCTGTCCCAAGGGTAATGTGATTGATACATACATATATATATATACACGACATAACAGCTGGTTCTATCTAATCGCTTTGTGGTTGCCATTATATTGATGGGGCACAGAATTCCCTGTAGTTTCTTCAGGAAGTATTTTCCAGATGTATTTTAAAAAGTTGCAGAATATGTTTTAAAACAATATTTGGCTTCTGAGGTCAGGCTGCATTTTTCATCTGCAACTGGTTTGTAGAAAGGATTATATTGTAGGTCATAAAAGTATTCCCATGGTTACTTCAAGAAGTGAAGGCAACCTTTGAAAGAGTCTTCTGTTGGCTTCCTGGATGAAAGAACTCCTCCATGGAAGCATACAAAAACTCAGAAGACTTTCAAAATTAGAATATGGACAAAGTTTGGTATTAAACACCTCTTTTATTTCTCCTGGAGAAAAAGATACTTGAGTATTTGCTGAAGAAGTAATTTGGCAGGCCATAAAAGACATGGGAGGGTGTTCTAGTTTTAATTTTAGTTTTGTAGAACTTTTTAGAATTTAGTGATGAAAAGGAAATCAAACCAAAGTGATTATAAAATGGGAGACTTCATCATTCCTAGGAAGGAAAGAGCAGACCAATGCTAGAGAAGCACAGGGAATGCAGCCACAGCCAGCTTCAGAGACTAATCAAGGACACCCCCAGGCAAAGGCAATCCAGAGGGGGAAAGAGTTCAAAAGAGAGGACTAGTTTACAGAAGGGCAGCACTAAAGCACAGCAGCAAATTAACCCAGTGCACAGTAAGTGAGCAGTGTGCTATACCAGGAGATAATTAATTACCTTAGAGCCCCAAAGGAGTAATTTAAGAGGTATCAGTAAGTACACATGCTGGGAGAACTGCAAAGAATTCACCATGCAAACATGCAGGGAAAAGAAAGATAGAGAAATGTAAGAAAAATCCTGCAATAGTGAGAAAAAGAAATGCAGCATTGAACAACCTTGCTAGTTCAAAATAAACTTTGCCAGTGAGAATACTGCTGCCATCACCTGCAGGTCAGCAGAGATCAGTTTAGCACCTGAGCATTGCCTTTGGTGGCTGAAATGCCAGTGACCTCTGGTCATCATATGCTGTGTCAGTAACAGGCAGAGAAAAGTCTGACTCCATCCTATTACATAACTTCTGCTTGTTATCAATCATAAAAAGGTCTTCCATGAGGTTTCTCAAAACAAGCTAGTTGTAAATCTGATACCTTTTATATTGACAATCTCACATTTTGGTGATAAAGGAGATTTGTAGCATCTGATAAGATATATTAAACTGGGTGAGGTTGCAAGCGGTCTACAAGATTGGACTAGAATTCACCATAACTGCAGTAATTTGGATAAATGTTCTGAAATTAATGCATTAGATCCACAATGAGAAGGGTAAATTGCCACAGAAAGAGCTGAAGGGAGTTACAGTGGTCTATAAGCAAACCCTAAATCAGGACACTATCCACTTGCAGAAAAAGGGAGCCTGATACATAGTCAGAGTAATACTGTAAGCAAATAAAAAAATTATTTTTCCACTACTACCAGAGGCAAGGTCCTGACTGCATTACTATATCCAGCTCTGCCTACTGGGCTGTTGAAGGAAAGAGCCAGTTGGAGGGAGTCCAGGTAAAAGCCACAAAAATTGATAACAGATGTAGAAGAATGGAAGGTTGAAAGAAATAGATTGTTTAGTCTAGAAAGAGTGAAGACTAAGGGAAGACATGATAACATATTTAAAATATGTAAAAGTTTGTTATGAGAAGAGGATGACAACTAATTGTTCTCTGTGTTCATCATGCAGAAGACAAGACTTAGTATGCAGTTGTGGAGAAAAGCTTTCTAACACAAGGCCAGTCAGCCAGGCAGCAGGTTATCTACACATATTGCATGTAATGGTGTCACAAGAAGTGATGGCAGTGGCTGAGACAAACCCATGTGGAGATGAGAAGTGTGCTTGGTTCTCCCTGAAAGCAGGCAAACAGCCCAGGTGATCCGGTGTGAGAACCTGTCCAGCCTCGTGCTCAGCCACAGAAACCAGGCACAGATCAGAGCTTTCCATCACAGAGACTGAATACTATGATGCAAATGACTGCCATTTGTCTCAAGATGCTTGCCAGAAAGGATGGAGCCTGCAGGACAAGGGATAAATCTCTCAAATCCATTTAGCTGGTTAATTCAATTGGCTGGAAGTAGCAGAGAGCACCTACTCAGTCACCGCTGGATGCTCTTCTACTTGTATAACATGCTCATGCTCAGTCATATCTTTACCCTAACTTTGCTTTCCATAGCTCCTTCCAGTGGTTACAGGAGTATTATCACAGGAGTGGTTTATCCAGAGGATTCAGGTATACCCTGCTGTGGGGCCACTGGTGGAATGAGTTAGTGACTACATTAGATTGAGCTGAACAGGCTCTAAAAGCAATAGGCAGGGCTGAGGCTGCAGTGATGCCTGGCAGGGACCAGGCTGGTCACCAAGGCAAATGTTATGCAGAGGAAAAGGGGTGACACACCAAGAGTTTGCACCATAGAGATTCCCACCATGGGGGCAGCTGGGAGCTACCAGCGTCACATCTCTGCCAGGGAGGACAAGCTGTGCAAAGCCACTGCATTGCAGGGGCCAACCACCCCAGCCACCAACAGGACTGCTGTTCCCAGCTGGTTGAGAAAATAGGATCAGAAACCCCAGTATGACAGCGAGAGGGAAAGACAGGCTTCATTGTGGGAACATCCGGAGTGAGGCACGCCAGTTTTGCTGCTTTTAGAATAGTTGAGTAGAGATTAGGGAGAAAGATTGTGAAAGGTCCTATCCCGCACAGAAGGGCAAGCCTGAGTGAGCAGACCCTTAAGTGGCTTCACCTGTACGCTACTGGATTCACAACAGGTCTCTTACTATTATTAATTTTTTTTGTTTTTGTTAAGAAGCATAGAATTTAATTTACATTAACTGGAATTTTCAAAAACAAAATCTCATGTAAACTGGCAAGTGAGGCTCATTGACTCACAGAGGGAGAAGCTGCATGGCCAGTCAAAACGCTCAAGTGATTAGATATGATAAGAAGGAGAAAACGCTGCAATGAAAGATCAAGGTTTATGGAAGTTAATATGATACTTTCCTCTAATCTCCACAAAACAAGCAGAAGAAAGAAGGAATTTACAGACAATCTGCAGGCACAATAACTGTCACCATAAAATTCCATATTTCATGACTTTATTGGTTTATTTTACAAACATCCTAGCATGAGAGTTTGAAGGATAAGGTAGCACATTTTTACAACTGACCATGATTCTAAAAGAATACAGCCTTTTTTAGTATTGTACTTAACTGTGCCAAGTCAAAATCTTTGGACACAAAGTTAAGTCCTGGTTTAAGTATCTTGAGAAATAAGGTGATGGTGTGGGCAAGAGCTGGGCAGTTCTAGAAAAAAGGGAAGCTTGAACATAAGAGATATTACACCGAGTGGGAAGAGACAGGATAATCCAACATGAAAGACTATGGAAGTGCATATTTATAAGCACTCACAGAATGCTTATTCTGTGTTAATCTAATCCTAGGTAGGTTGATTTCAGCACAATTACCAAGAACCATCAAATGTTTTGATTCAAAATGTACTTTACTTTCCAGGTGCAATTCCATCAGGATTTACACCCACCTGCTGGGGTGGGTATTTGTGTCTTTGAGAACCTGCGCTTTTATGCAGTGCACTGTATCACACACTGTATCATCACAGGATGAACAGATGCCTCAAAGGAAGGGAATGATGGACTTGGGTAACGTCTTAGACTAAAACTGTTATTTTACTTTTAGTACTGAAGGCCAGATTGCTGTGTCTTGTAATTTATTACTTTCCATAGTTATACAATTATAAACTAGAGAGACCCAAAAAAGTTAGAAGCATATGTTTCCTGTGATGAAAAAACCAGATTTTTCACAAACTGTCACTCTCACTTTCTGCAAAACAAAAAAATAATTTATTATGGGAGAGAAGACTTCTTTTAATGTGATGACACATAAATTTTTGAATGCAACTACAAGACAGCTTTATTTTGTATGGCAATTTCCATACAAAACATATTTTTGTTTGAGCCTTATGTTTAAACAGTGCACGTAATTTAACAATACAGCTTCAATATTCATACAAAATAAAAGCAGATAAGGAGACAAATCAAGGAAGTATAGCTATTTACATCTATATCCTGACTGTCCAATAGGGACTTAATAGTGCTGTAAATTTTAGTCTGTTTAAAAGAGTCAAGCTAAATATCATACTGCACTAAAAAGCAGTCAGATATCTGGAAGACTGTAATTGAAACTTCAAGGATCTTGGTGACAAGATATTTATTTATATCTAGGCTTATGGACACTCATTTGTAGTTATTAAAATATGGTTTAATAATCAGTAAAACTTCACTAAAATGAGTCTCAGTTAAAATCTTGTGCCCTAGGAAACACACTTGCTTCTTGAAAACCTAATTAAAAGCCAAAGAAGGTATCATATCTCAAAGTGCTAATGAAAAATATCTTGTCGGCTTCTATCAAAAATGTGAAGTGCCAGTGAAAGCAGATGGGAAGAAAGAGAATCTTAACAAATTATTTGTGAAAGATATCACACAGAATATTTCAAAGAATTAAACTCCTTTATGTGAATTATTTTGAAATTCATGAAAGGTAATTACCACCATCAAGTAAGAGCTTGCTGGTGGAACGGTAGTTTCTGTGTAGTATTTCTCTAACTTTTAATATAAAACTTTGGGAAATCAGCCAAGTTTCAAGAAATATCAAGTTTTTAAAAATATTTGAATAACATTTCACATTCCAAGATAAAAAAAATTATTTCATTAGAAAAAACAGAATAATCTCACAAACTCATCTACCTTGTTCCACAATGACATGAAATTAAAAAACTAGGAAACAGAAATATAAACAGAACACAAGGACAAACTAAAGGTGTGTTTTAACATATTAGACTTTAAAACTTGTCACTGCTTTATCAATTGTGCTTACAATCAAGTAAGCAAATGGTCAAGTTTAAATAAGTGTTATATTATTTTCTGTTTCTCCGTTTTTGCCTTATTTGTTTTGCCTTTTCCTTTAGGCACTAAAGCAATGATGCTCCCATCTGTGCTTTAAATGTAAGCACATCTGGTTGTTCTAAATAGACTAATCATATTTTGTGTGCTTTGATGGATTAGTATCTAGATTTTTAAATTTCAGAATAATAATAAAAAAGAGAGGCAAATCAATGAGGGAAGCAATTCAATGCACTTTTCAATGTATTGACGAGAAATCAAAAGCATTTATAATTGTAACAGTTAAAGCACTGCTGAGTGTGTAAAGGAGCGCTCTCACAGCTTCACAGAGATTATCACAGAGCTGTGAAGGGACCCACAAGGATCAGTGAGTCCAACTGTTACGTGAATAGCCTTTACAAGGACCAAACCCCTTGGATCATGGCGTTGGTGTAATTAGCATCATACTCTGACCCACTGTGCTCATGTCAGGATCTGATCATGTTTCCAACAGACAGATTCCAGTGGATTATTTTTACGCTTTCTCTTTTTGGCAGTGTTGCCCTTCAACCTCTTCAAATGTGTTTTGATCCTGAAGGCTGTCAAGGATGAAATAAAAGGGTAGAAAAGAAGGCAGGAGAGCTTTGAATTACATACCACATTCAAGTATGTTTAATTATTGCTTTCAGATGGTCGCTATTGAGACTTTAGATGCACAAAGCAAATGTGCAATCAATAGCTACTAAAGTGGAATCCATCTCATCCACTTACACAGGAGACAAAAGGAAAAAACATGCTATCTCCTCTGTAATAGTAGCATAATACGAACTGTCAGCAACTGGTCAGAAGTATTCTTATATTGACCTGGCCCCTGACAAGGAATGATATAATACTTTTGAATTTATCTTTACTAGAGGAGAATCTAATCTAACTGTAAATACATAATTTTTACTAAATTCTACCACAAGGTTATTTTCCTATCTACCTCTTTATATGCTTGGGCAGCATACTTTTTTTTTATTACTAAAACAAACTTTATACTCTCTTGAAATGAGTATGGATGGATACTGATTGTGAGTCAGAGGTGATCACTTGGACTTGGTTCTCTGGTCAGTTTGAAGGGTGCCTTCCTCACCCTCTCAGGGAGCTGCTGAGCAAGATGAGCATCTGCTCCTGACACCACAGTTGATGGTCCCATGTGTCACAGGAAATCACCAACTGCTTCATTTGACATCTGGCAGGAATTTAGAAAACAGGTGAGGTAGACATTTTGCCAGCCTAGGGACAGGTTCTCTCATAACTCTGCAGTGGTCTCTGAGTTAATGTAAGCTAATGTCTCTGACTGTGTCAGTGTTGAATAGTTAAGATAAATATTAGAATAACAAATTTTTTTTTAAGGATATAGAGCATGTCTGGAGCAACAGTGGGGAACGGCAATGCCCTGATAACCATAAAAACCTGAGTAACGCAGACCCTTTTCTGTGTCAATTCCTTTCATATTTTCACATGAAAGAACAAATATCCAGAATAAATTAGTTAAAATTAGTGAAATTCAAATAAATTAATGAAAATAAATAAAATTTCAGAATAAATTAGTGAAAATTAGGAACATTTAATAGAATACATACACAGATTCTGCTCTCAAAACCTCATCCTATTTCTAGGCAGTGAAAGGTTTGTCATGTTGGAGGTTGAGAATTGGATACAATGAGTAATTTTGTTGACTACTTCCCAATGATTCTATGATTTCTCCCAGGTCTCTCAGACTTTTATGAGTGTCTTAAAAGAAAGCTAGGAGAGCTATAAAATGGGAAGCAGCAGTTTTTTCAAGGTTTGTTAAGTTGCCCAAGGAACTGCTTCTCAGCAGAATGACTCTCAGGTTTTGCTTCAAGCAACTCCTTTGGGAGACATCACCTTGCCTTGTTATAGGCATGCCTACTTGGGGGACGAGCAACAGTAGGGTGGGTGGCCCAAACCTAATGACATGAGCATGTGAAATAACCTATTTTCTTGATACTTGAAGTGTCTTTAATAAATCTGACCTTTGGAAACAGATACTGTACACCCAGCAGTGTATCCTCCCCTAGAAGATCCCAAGGAAAGCCTGTACTTCGCTCAGATGGGAATGAGAGCTTTCTGCTCCTGCATTTACTTGGCCAGCAAAGAGGTGGACAGAAGACTTCCTCGTTCTTTCCCACCTCATTGCTACAGCAACTTTCACATAGATTCACAGAATATTCAGAGTTGGAAGGGACCCACAAGGATCATCGAGTCCAACTCTGAAGTAAATGGCCAATAGAGGGACTGAATCTGCAATCTTCGTGTTACCAGCACCATGCTCCAACCAACTGCCTTCTCCCAGGACAGCGAACGTACCGAACAAGGGTGGCAGCTGCTGAGCAGCTACAGCCACAGCATGGGCACATGCAGCACAGGTGCTCCTCCTGGTGCTGTGGCTGACATAGGGGCCTGGAAACCTGGCAGGGGACCTGTCCAGAATTTACAGTGGCAGCATAAAACATGAAAACTTAAATTTACCTTTAGCTGTTTAAGTGGAAATTATTTTAATTTTTATTTTCAAGATGTTTAAATCAGGAAAAAAAAGAGAGTATTATGATAATTTATTTAATCTAGTTTCCCATTTGCAATATTTGTTGGTTTTTTCTCCCTGTAGCTAGGTTTACTCTCACTAAAATGACTACCTAAATATTCTGATCTAGAATTAAATAGAATCATTATATTTTTTGATGAGAGAATATAGTATATCAACATAAATTTGTTTAGCAATGATATAGTTTAATACATATTCAGATCTTGATTTCTGATAAAGAGAATTATAGATATTATGTATCTTATGCTCCCATTACAAATGTGCCTGCTGTGTTTCTCCACCCAAGAAATCTCTCTTGCCACCTCTCCAGTTACTATTCACTGAACATTCAAATGAAGCTTCTCTTTCATCTCACCAGGAGCTGGATAGTCTGAGCCAGAAATCTGGAAGCTGGGAGACTTTTCCTTCTCTCTGCTGTGAGAAGAATGCAGAAGTGGAGCCCTTTACAAGTGAAGGGACCACATGAGATTTACTGACATGCCTTCTGTAAGACGGTGGCCAGTTGATAAAGGAGTGACAGAATCCAAGACAGACAAGTGACAATATGAGGTTATGAATGACACATGCTGCCCTTGGCTCCACACACAGGGAGACCTGTCCAGAGCTTCGTGCTGGACCTATTGTGCTACCCCAATAAAGGTAATTCAAGCAGCAATCAAACAGCTTAACTTCTACAGGATCAAATCTGGGTATTGCTGTGTGAAAACCATTCTTTGACCCTTCTTCACACAACCAATTCTAACATGAGAAAAAGGACTTACAGAAGTTTCTTTCTTTGCCGATATAAATAAAACTGGAAAAAAAGGCCTCTTTCCTACTGTTTGGGACAAATTAAGATTTCTGTTATCTGATGCAATGAAAAAAATCTATTAGCTTGTTTTCTTTTTAAGCAGTGGTTTTTAAAAACAGTCAATTGAATATGTGTTTGACAAACCTCATATCCATGTAAAAACTGAAAGGGTATTTATACTGTAAAAGCCCCAAAATAAAACCAGATTCGCCTTTACTTCCTTCCTTTAATTCACAGTAAAGAACATAATTTAATCCATACTCTGTACCTGCACAGAATACTACAATCACATTGTTCTTGAAGAGAGGGAAAAGATATTCACTGTAGTATGGCGAGAAAAAAAAAGAAATTAAAACTTCAGAGAAGAACCAGGAAAGAAATGAATAAGAAATTAGGCACTCACGAAGAAGGTTATCACACGAAAATCTCTCAGGTTTCTGGGATTTCCTTTCACATTTCAACATTGTAAGACTAAACCTCTGGCTTCCTCTTAATGCACTGAGTACAAATCAACATGAAAAACTGAAATACAAAATCCAACTAGTGTATGACACAGGGTACACCAGAGGGTAAAAACTACCTCAGTGAGCACGTACACACAGGAATTGTACAGAAAGCAGTGCACGGAGGCACAAGAGTGAATGTCTCTGAGAACTGTACTTAAGATATACAGCACCTCACCTGCCCAGGGCTTAAGGGTGCAGCTCTCTGGTTTCCATAGAGCCGCACCACAGTGGGCTGGGAAGAAACAGCAATGACTACGCATGTGCTGGGCACCCTCTGCTGGTTTCACAGCAGCAAGTTCACCAGGCTTGGGAAATAAATATAATGAACTACAAGCAAAATCCAGGACAGAAAAAACGTCTTAACTACAAGCAAGAATAAAAAAAGAGGGAACAAAATGTCTTTCAAAAATTAAAAGAAATAAATACCTGCAGAACTTTTTAGATTTTAAATCAGCTATCTTAGCTGTTTCTCCTTATAGTTTCTATCACACTAAGAAAGACACCCTACTCTCATAAACAAAGCATTCAGCATTTCTTGCATTAAAAATAACTTTTTTCCCCTTTAACATAACTTTTATCAGCATCATGGCTAGCATAGTTTCTCCTTAGTTTACAAGGCTCCTCCTGATTGTTGACAGGGTTACATGTTACCCTTCACAGTCTGCAAAGCTGACAATCAAAACTCTTTCATGTTTGAAATTACCAAAGGCAGAACAAAATACCAAAGTATAACAGTGTTAACTCTCAGCAGCAGCTAGCTAGTTAGGCACCAATTCTACATTATAAGCAAGTGAAAACATATGTAAATCCCAGTAAATTCACTTAATATCCCTCACAAATCCTTTTGTTTCACAGTTCTTCAAAACCACAGTAATCTCCCTTTGGTCACTGCCGACACTTCTAAAAACATTTTCAATCAGTACTGAAGCATTAAAGAAAGGAGTATAAAATCTCAGGTTTGTTGCATCAGCAACAAAATCAGCAAATGCTTAAAAAATTTTTCAAATGTAACATTTGCACCCTGTGAGAGGAGTTGCCATACAGTTTATTTTCACAAAAAGATGTTCTCTCAAAAGAAAAATCCGACGATACTCTGACACTTGACAACTTGCTACATCCTATGGATTTGTTTACAAAAGTGTTCATCATTTTAGAATGCAGAATAAAATACTATATCAATAACCACAGGTAAGGTAATTGAGCTTCAAAGATCTCTCCTTTTCTTGCCCACAATCCACTCCTCAGTTCCACTAGAAGAGATTTCCCAGTTCCTGTGCTGTTTGGCTGCTCATTTTTGCATCCTCCTCTAAGTCCATTAGGTTGTGATAGATTCAGATGAAAATAAATGCAGAAAACATAATTTTTGAGAGAAGAAAGTTAATAAAGTACTAATGCATTTTGTCAAAGGGCACACTGCACAGAGAATCAATGTACAGGTAGACAGGATACAAAGTATAAAGATAAAAGGTAAAAGAATAAAAAGAAACTAATTCAAATTTCTTTTTCTGCAGTCTATACAACCAGAAAATATATGTTCTTTTATGGAAATAACATGATCCAAGAAATATTTGTTAAATTTGTTAGATTTTTCACCACTAGACAACAAATTTAATGGCACTCTGATGCAGAGTATAGGATCTTCACCATATCCATGAGCAGGGGGTATGAACTCCTTTCACCACTTTCGCATTCATTAAGCTCTATTTCATGCAGGAGAATTAAATAGTGGAGAAGCAATAGTGTTGTTCTCAAAGAAGCAACAGAAAAAGGCACATGTGAAAGGGAGCATTTGCCACATGTCACAGACAAGACCTAGCAACTCCTGTACTGCACAGGTGCCAGCAGAGTTCAGGGCTCTGCTTGGTATTTCAAGTGTTTAGAACAAACACGGCAGAAGTGGCCACCCTTCACAAAAGGCACAACCAGCTGCTGACCTTGCAATTCATGTAAGGTCCTTGAGCACCAGTACAGATGACAATCAACCAGGGGAGCAACTCATCCAGGTGCTATTCTCATCTTCCTAAATCCAGAGACTTGAAGGGTTCAAAAGGGGTTCAAAAGAGTTCAAAAAGGGTTCAAAAACTGGATAAGGTGTCCTGGAAAGGCAGGTTTATTCTTTTTGCATGCTCCTCTTGCTGCACACAGCCTGAGAAGGCGCTCTTTGCAGGAAGTGTCAGCATGTTTCGGGGACACGTTGGACTTTCTCTCTTAAGAAGGTGAGGAAATAGGCGACAGTGGCTGGCTAGACACCACTGCTCCATGTAGGCAGGAAAAATACAGAGGAACAGTTAAGAGTACATAGAAACTGTTCCTTCAAAACCCATCAAAACTTCACTTTCAGACTGAAGACACTGGAAACCATAATATAATAAGCAGCTTTGAAATGCTCACTTCAAAGTGCTTTTGCCAAAGAAATCAGGGTGAAAATAAAAATTGGGGACGTATTTTATCACTCCAGTAGAGGTTTTGTGCCTAAAGAAAAACTAAATTTTCTATTTCAGTGTCTTTAGAAATAGCTAACAATGGCATCTGAAGGATTCAAAAGGGCACAGGAGGAGTCGAAAGAACATCCTTGTTAGGAACAGTGATGACCATGAGATGTAGTACGTTTGTGCTGGTTGTTACATAGCATGGTCAAGATTACATGAGGAATGGAAAAACAAATGCAGATGTAAGGTGTATTTGAGGTATCAGCTTATTGAGAGTATTTTGGAAGGTGAGAACCACAAAAAGTTTCAGAATTAACTTTTGGCCTTTTCCCAGCAAGTGAGACCTTGAAGTAGGAACCACCTGCCTATATTATCTTCAGATACAATTCTGCTCCAGAACAATCCAAACAAGCAGCTACAGTGGTTTTATCATCTTTCTTGCTTGTAACTGGGTTGCCTTCAAGTAGAGCCCCTGGTTCACAAATCTGATTTGGCAGTAATTATTATCTTGAAAAACATACTAACTTTAAATACTTCTCCTATTTATTAATATTAAACACGTGACAAAGTTCAGTATAAAGACTCCTGTAGTAATACCACTGTTGTGGCTCAGGTAGAAAAAACAATCTTAATCCCTGGATGAGCAGGGACCTTGTGTCTATATGGCCCAATATTATTCCACTCTCAAGCCTGTGCACCTGGCAAAACACAGCAGTTTGCCTGGACATATTTGCACTCCCTGCGCTACCTCACAGCCTGAGATGAAAGGTTGTGGTTGGTATTTTTCTAGCCAAGTGTCAGGGTACTTAAGGTTTTGCCTTTCACAGTTCACCAGCACATAATTTTCTATAGTATAAGACTGGGAACCTTGTATTCTCTCATAACAAAATCAACCACCAACAAGACTGAACCTTTCTTATATATGCAACAATATTTTGTTACGCTTTATTTTAAATAAATAAGACACCAAATAGTGCAAAACATCTGGTGTAACCAACCAAACATTTCATAGCAAGCTAGATTTAGAACCCCAACAAAATATTTAGATTTTTAAATATTCAACTGATTTTCAGAGGTGATGTGGAGTTAAATCTGTATGTGAAGACCCCCACGTCTGACTCCTTTGACACGACAAAGATGGAAGACAAAACAAGTCTGTGTCAGCTGCAGGAAGACCTTAAGTGTAGCATGCATGGCAAAAGGAAGAGTGAATACTGAAGCCTGTGTTTCCTTCCACAATGTAGACTGTAAATTCTCCAGCTAAGCTTTCCATAAGCTTCTGTAAAATGGATATATAAACATACACTGATAGTTCCACAATAATAAATTAAATGTATTGCATGTTTTGGGGTATGTAACTCAAGTCAATGCTAGGCTGTTACTGTAAGACAAGATGTGTAATTTCAAAGCTGCATTTAAGACACTTAATAGGACCCAGTTTTGGGGAAAAAAAAAAGTGAGACAAAAGAACAATGATGAAATTTTTTGAGAAGGACAACTAAGAAAATGTAATTTTTAAATAAAACAGCCCATTAATTACAATCTTTCCAGTTCTTTAGCAGACTTTTTAACCCTAAAAATGCTAGAAACATTTACAGAATTGCTTTCACAATTTGTTCCTTTTGGACTTATGTTTGTCTACTTTAATGTATGAAGATGAGAGACATTTAGAACAAATTAATTCTCCGAGCTGGAAAAGTGAAATTCTTCATAGCTTTCAGCCAATCTGTTTGTTGCTTAAATTTCTTCACTCTAAATAGGAATAATTAGAATATCTGGGGACAAGGAGAGGAATGGAAAAGGAAAAATCAAGATTTTGGTATTCACTACTATGTACAAGTTGCATGGGACAACTCCTGAGGCTGCTCTAGCTTATGCACAATTTCTCAAGTTGCATATTAGACAGGATAATCTGCTAGGATGTGTGAAAAATGCCATTTTAGTTACATTCTTGAACATGCTAGAACCAGACTATCATGACAAATATATATAATTTTGAATAAAATTTTTATTTCTCTCTTTTTTTTTTACATGTCATTCATTACTTCTATTCTGGTTAATACAGAAATATAAGAACTTTTCATGGAGAAGGAAATTTATTGAGGAGAGTTAAGCAGCACATTCTAAAATGAAATAAGAAAATTTTATTAACCTAGTGCATTCATTCTTTAAAATCCTTTGAAGAAAAAAAATGCTATTTAAATAAAACATAAGCTTTCAAAAAAAAAGCAGTATGCAGATGAAGAAAAGAAAGCTGGAGGACATAATGGATTTTGAACAAAGAACAGTGACCATGTATTAAAGGGATGTCTAGGTGCTACAGTGAAAAGATCTGCTTAGAAAGTACAATTGTTTTGGGAGAGCCAGAAGATAAGACCAATGCATTTAAGTAGCTTTAATTTGCTTGCTTTCTTTCTCTATGAACTCTGTGAATTTCCTAGCACACAACTAGACAAGTATAGTGCTTGCAATTTTTTTCAGACATTTTATACATTTCCTCATACTCTTAGAATCCCAATAAAATCTTTATTAGGGTTGCCTGCTCATAAATGCTTGCACAGGAAAGAGAATCTGAAAGGGAAAAAAAGTTATCCCCTAGAAGCCTTTGCGTTAAAAGCAGTAGAAAAATCAAGGAAACTAGAACCATATAATCTTCTACCACCTGCTCTTCTAAAGGCCCCTGAAAAAGAAACGGAGACACCCAAGACAGAGTTTGAAATCCTGGACCTAATGAAACAGTCATGTCCCACTGGAAAACAAGTGAGGCTGTACAACACATACTGGTTTAGACTAAAGCAGCATTATTTTAAATTCTCTAGCAATAACATGAAAGAACGTAACACCTTTAATCAAGAAAATGTTTTTTTCTGCAGATAGCAGAAAGCAAGAGATGCTGCAGCCAGCACTTGTCAAACTGGGATACTATCGTAAAATGCACCCTTATAGCTACTGAGACAATTATAAGTAATCAGTAATTATCTCTGTACTAAGTAGACATTCCTCAATAGCGATGTTTGAGATTGGTGATTCACACAATTTGGTAATCTCCCCTTCTTTTTCTGTGATAGCTTTGCTTTAAACAGCATCACTCCCAACTTCTCACTAGTGTCTGTATCATAGAGATGCAATACATTGAATGTATCACTTATTAAACACAGGCATTAATCAGAACATCCTGTAATCAGCATTCAGAGTCAAACTGAACAAGGGCAGTATTTGAATTAGGAGATAACACAAACATGGAACAAAATAATCTTGGATTTTATACCAAAACTTCAGTTTAGCACATTGCTGCAAGTGATATAGTTCTTCATCATGCTTTTGGCTGGGTTCTAAAGTCTTTACTACTTAAAGGTACCCAAACAGATATATTAACATCTGTGTCAAGTTGTACCTCCAAGAACCTTGTAAACTTACAAATATTTACACCTACCTGAGTTTTGTGGGGGGTCTTTTATTGTTTGGACGGGGTTAGGAGGTGTTCATTTTTAACTGAGGTATGAGCAATACTAAGAAAAATGCTCAGGAGTACTTAAAATCTTTGGATGCTTGCTTGATTCCTAATTAGCAAATACTTAATCAGAATACACACATTAACTTCTACTGAATCAAAAAAAAAAAAAAAAAAGGTTTATTCATGCTTTCTGACTGTATTTTTTCTCATTTCAAATTAGGCTACCAAGCTATTGCTGCCAAAAAACTGTTATCTGTCCAGTGGTTTACATACAGATCCGCTCTGTACAGTATTTTCGGTGTCTGCCAGAATATGCTATTTCATGCCACTTTCCTGTTTTCCACAGTGCTTCTGATCATGAAATAAGGATTGCAGGAACTAAGCATGTGTGAAGTGTACACACAGAAACTACTGGTAGTATGCACACAAAACTTAAAAATTACACTTCAATATTTAGTAAAAATAACACTTTATCCTAATCACTTCAAAGTTTTACATTCTAATAAAAATAATGGCTGCCTCACTCATTTTATCAATTCATAGAACTTCAGTCCTTCAAGTTCATAGTTTTAATACAGTGATTTCTAATCAGCATGGAATTTGAGAGATGCCATTATTTTGCTTTTAATAAATAGCAAAATTCCAAAACAATCAGCAATCATTTTAATTTGCTGTCAGTATTTTAATTTTAATCACAGACAGCTTTACCACTAGTGTCCTCAACAGTGAATTACCTGCATTGGTAGTCAACACTGCACAAAAGATCCATGAGGTTCAAGATAAAGACTTATGGCTGTCCTAGATTTAAACATCTTAGTTATGCAACTGAATGACATAATTCAAAGGTATTTCTAACTTACTTTAGGAGGAATTCTGAGATAGAATTGCTTGACAAAATAATGAAATGCAAGCATGTGAAAAAAAAAATGAAAATGAACTGGACAAACTAGCACAACCTTCAGTAAACATTTTTAAAGTTGAGTGTACACTTACTATTTATGTATTTACACAACTGAAATGACAAAGATTTTCTGGAAGAAAATCACTGAACCCAAAATTACATTTCAAATTCTACAGACAAAAATTTTATTGATTTTCTCTACATTTTTGTCTGAAGTTTGAAATAGGTGGTCCTTTTCAAAAGGAACTTAAGGCACAAACTTAAGGCACACTTACAACTGCATTTCACTGCATTGCTGAATAAGATGTGATTACCTCAGAAACAGCATAAATCCAAAATATTTTTTCCCTTGATCAACTGAAGTGGCAGTGACAGAGCTTCCATTGACTAGATGAAGGTGAATTCATTTTTAGAAAGGACTTTATACACTGAGAAACACTTTATTTCTACTTAATTCCTGCTGTTGTCAAGAAAAAAGCTACTTTACTTACAATACCATCTCTATTTAGTGTGGAAGTGACATTCAGATCCAAAGTCCCTGCAACTATGGCTTAGGTGAACCCTACCGACCGGCATCTGAATTAACAATTCTATATCCATTTAATACTCTTCACCTATTCACTTAGTAAGGATTTCTTGCACTGGCTTGCACACAATTGTAATGTTCTAGGATGCAAATCAATATGGCTGTGAAGTTACCTGTGAAGTGTTTGAGAAACACATCAAGTCATCTGCTTTAAAGAATCTGTTTTTCTGCATTTCAACAGAAACCTTACACACACTAATGTGAACACATATCCATTATGACACAGATATGCATACAGAAAATTATTCAAGAGGAATTTTGCAGCATTAAACATTAAAAAAATTTTCAACTAGCCTATTTACAAGTTACAATGTTCTCTGACCATACTGTTTTTTTGCAAAGCACAAAATAGTCCCTTGTCTGAGGGCTTTAGTATGGTTTCATTAGATAAGAAAATCTAAAATTAGCACTAGTGACTTAACTTCAAAAGAAAAATGACAGATTAGTAAACCAATGATACAACTAATATCACTGTTAGCATGCAAGTGCTGAAATGTGCATTTTAAACTCTTGGAGAGAGAAAACACATTCATCTGTAACTGTACAATATATCTTAAGAATCCCTTCATTTGTAAGAGTGCTTAGACTGCTAGAACTGCCTCCTCTAATCTTTGGTAGCAGACCATCTAAAAGATATTAAGAGTAGGATATTCAATGAGACAACCCTTTCTCATCAAGTTCTTGCAAGACAGGAATAAAAGAATAACGGCAAATACAATTTTACAGCTTACCAACTTTAACAGAAACCCTATTAACAGACTCTCATCACTGACAAGAATCACTTTTCACATCCTATATGTAAGTTATTACTCAAAGTTATTATTTTTTTTTTAGTAGCTCTTCTTGGCTTTTCTTGACTATGAAATATCAAGTACATACACTAACTGAATTAAGTTTATTGTGCACCCAAAGAAATTGTACCAAATAAGTGGAGTTAACAACATCACTGTGACAGCCCTTCAAGGAAAAATATAAGACTAGTTACAATTAAGGAAAGATGCTTTTGTCATTCTTGTTCAAATAAGTAGTTTCAAATTAAAAAAAGAACATCCTGCCTTTATGCCTTTTAAAACAATCTCTCATCCACACCATTAAATGGCTTCACAGTACATGCCTACTTGTGGAAAGGAAGTTGTAAGAAAAATCTGACTACTGCAAAATTCAAAAGAATCAGCAGTAGATGTCACAACAGGGAAAGAAAGATCCTTTAATTACCTGAATCAACAATAACAAAAAAGGGAAAGATTCTTTAATAACATGAATTAATAACAAAAATTTGTCCAGTTACTCTTGATGACTCCTGATATTCTGAATAGGTTTTAAAATTATAAAGCTAGAGTATGACTTTTTACAAGAGTATATAATGATTGAACAAGGGGCAATGGCTTTAAACTGATGTACAGCAGACTTAGATTAGATAGGAATTCTTTACTCTGAGAGTGGTGAGGCACTGGAACAGGTTGCCCAGAGAAGTTATGGATGCCCCATCCCTGGAAGTGTTCAAGGCCAGATTGGACACAGTTTTGAACAACCTGGTCTAGTGGAAGGTGTCCCTGCCCATGGCATGGGAGTTGGAACTAGATAATCTTTAAGGTCCCTTTCAACCCAAACCATTTGATGATTCTGACTGTTTAGCTCTCCCATTATCAAGAAACAAAAAGTCACCATTACTGAAAAGACAGAGGATGAAATTTAGGATCCATTTCTATCAGTTTCAAATCAAATTACCCAAAGATGTGAGTCTGGGGAAAAAGTCAAGAGTACTTTCAGTTTGATCAGCAGAAAATATCCTTGCACATGGTCAAAACTGCATATTCAGAGACTTCTGTAAAAAATTGGTTTATCTTATAAACATCTTCTATATGTAAGTTTATTTTATAATTTTCCAACTGTGCTTAAGGAATGCCTGGCCATGCCTCACTACAGGCTTGATTACAGTACTCCCATCTTGACTTACTCAGGCTAAAAGTTCCTTAACTTCATAAAGTCATTTAAATCACTTAAGTGGCTCTACGCATGTTATAGAGCTCTACTGAAGCAAAGGGATCTAACAGAATATATTCCCATGAGTCTGTAACAAAAGGAAGTACCACACATAAAAAGAAAGCGTACCAGTACTTCACAGGAAAAGGCTTCAGCAAAGAAATCATGCCCTTATAGCAAACGAAGCTTACATTTCATCTTTATGGATATGGTGTTCTACTCAAATGCACTACAGTGAAAGAACCCCAGCCTGTTTAAAAAGGCAAATACATCAAACAACTTACTGATGCATATGGTTTTCAAGTAAATGTGCGTACCTAAATACAATGTTTTGCCTGCAAAGCTACCTGAAATATTTTTCAATGTGTCTGTTACTTATGTGAATCGTACATCAGCTTCCTTAGTTGCTAGAACCCACAACCTTTCATCACTACAGTAAGCTTTAAACCGGTGTAAGCCAGAACTGCTACCCCAGCGCCTGGGCCCCATCATCTTTCTGTCCCAATCTCACTCCCTCCTTTGCAAAAGCAAAAATTAAAAGTCACTCCCATGAATCACATCAAAGAATTGGTCTGGGTATCAGGACAGTTCCCTTCAGTGCACACATTGGCTTATGATGGCTTAATCTACAATAAGAAAGGAAAGTCTTCACTCCAGCTGTGAAACATTTAAAATTTCCTACTGGCAAGATAAAGAAACCAGACTGTTTCACTAATATAAAGTCCCTTCAAGTTTCTAAATATGGCTGTATTTTGATAATACATATCTGCATGATACATTATTTAAATAAGAAATAGAATAGTTCTAGCTGTAAACATGATGCAACTGAAGACTGTACAAAAACCTTTTATTCTACAAAAAAACAGAATTTAGAAATTCATGGTGTAACACATATGTACAGTAGCCAATTTATTCATGTTTGAAAGATAGTAACAAAGATAATAGATTCATTAAATGCATTGTTCTATACCACTACCAATCAAATTGTTTTATCAACTCTCACCTGGTAATTTACCTAAATCTTCATACTATGAACAACTTGGCACACTGCCAGCCCCAGTTTAGAAGAACAACAGATTAACTTCTAGTTTTCAGGAGGTTTCAAACAAAATGTTTAAAAAGTAAAGCTACTGCCAATATGTGTTTGATTTTGAGTATTTATTTCTGTGGCCTATGGCTGAAGCCTTTTCAAACTTAACATATTAAAGTGAAATAAAACCCCTTAGGTTCATAAAATATCCTTAGAGCTATTTTGTGCTTTTGGGCTTTCACACAATCAAATCTGCCTGACCAGAACACTATGAGTAGCTGGTGCAGCAATATCGGTCGAGCTCTTTGAGCCAGAGACTGCTTGTCATAATACATTTACCTTAAACATTGTTCATCTCAACTCCCAAGATACGTTCTGGTAATAAACACATCAGCAAGGTCCATTACAAAGCAGTGGTTATTTAATGCATACCTAATGACTACTACTTGCACAAAGATAATAATTCATTCAAGTCCACTCTTTCCAAGGGCTACCTTCATTAAGCTGTTTACTATCCAGAATAAAAATCCCTGGAACTGAAAAACTGAACCATGACACAGCATGAAAAAATACCCCACCATCCAGAGGAAGAGGACTACACACACATGAGTAACTTGCTTCTAGGTTCAAAGGCATGCTAATGCTTTACACTCATGTGATGTTTTCATACTTTCACCCCTTTGAGGGAAGCAGAAGGGGAAATAAAACTTGCATGTTAATGTTTAATGTTAAAGATCAAAAATCTAATCTGAGCTAAAAAAGTTTCTTTTACCAAAGGGGCATTCATGTAAGAGAATCTACCCTTATTATCTTGTTATGCAAGAGGAAAACAACTTCCTTAAAACTGAGTGAAAGGATGCTTTCAGATACAGGATTTTAACAAAACTTATTTTGAAAGAAGTTGGTGAAACGCACTTGAATGGAACAAACTGAAAATCTGACATCATCCTACAGCTTAACCTTTCCAATTGAAAGGGTACACAAGCAGCAAAGCAGGTGAAACAGGAAAGAACAGCACTACTAATTTACCTAAGCAGCCAATTCATCTCAACAATTTAAAAAGAGGTTCAACTTCCATGTTATTCCATCAAAACACAACCCCCCAACTCTTATTTTGGTTAAAAACATGTAGGGTTTTTAGACCAACATCAGCTTACTTTTCATGCAACATTTCTGAACTTTGAGTCATTAAAATCAATTAACCACAAGTACTCAAACACTATCTATCCAGAACACCAAATATATTACAAAATAAAAAAATGCAAATACTCATTTAAGTTTTGGCTTCATGCATATCTGCATTTTAAAAAGTAAGCTGGAATACTACTGCATATTCTTACAGTATATATGTTCCACCTTCTAGAAGTAGTAAGAACATTGTAACAATGAGCATGAACAAATAAATAGAAGCTTGACAGTACTGCAGTGAAATAAGTTTTATCTTACTACCTAAAGAAGGTGAAAGGCAAATTTTCACAACCTAGTTTCATTTCAATTTTATTGAAGTGCCTACACCATTCTGTGAGTGCTTGCACATACACAGGCACGCACAGAAAAAGTGGTATCTACAAACAGTTTACACAGATATTTACATACATGTTATTTACATAAACTAATACGACTGCACGATCTTCGATGTAAAAACCATATGCTTCTTGGACATATAACTGTTGCATTGGTTTTACAAAAGTAATATAAACCTTTTGCAACACCTGGCTAAGCATATATCATAGCTGATTCCAAGTTTTTAGAGCTTGCAGGTTTTTAAAAAAAATACAATACCTAAAACACTGTTATCAAACAAATATGCTTTATTGGCATCTAAAAACAAAATGCACCCAACATTAAAATGTACTTTTTCATTTTTTAAACCCACTGCAGTACGAGGAACAAATCACAAACACTTACTTTAGAGAAAACAGAGACTATAGTGTAGATTTTACAAAATCACTTTTAATCTCTGTGTTATGCTCCTTAAGTAACATGGGCCATTTTTTTTTCTGCCGAATTGTAGGAACATAAAATATCACAGCTTTATCTATACTTTAAAATTCTGCAGCAGCCTAAAAACACGGACAAGATACACCAGCACCTGTTTTCAAGTATAACAATTTTGATAGCCAAACTAAGGGTAGTATCTAAAAATTCCATTTTCTTCCATAGGAAGTCTTTGTTTGACAAGCTGTTAATTTATCATTGTGAAATTAAAAGCAACTGGGGGCAAGTTTATGCTTTACCAAAGAAAGAAAATAAAATTTAAAAAAAAAAAAAACAACAAAAGCAAAAAACGTTTACCTACCATGTTCAAATTAAGAACAGTGTTCTATACAAGTCAGTTGTACAGTTATTTAAGTGAAAGATGAACAAGAACATCAGATTAACTTAATTCTGGCAGACAAAAGTGAACTGCTACGGTCCAGTCAGCCATTTATCTATTACAGAGAGATGACAACTTTACAAAAGGTATCTTTTACCTACTGAGTGATGATTATGTCCCCTCAGTTTCTGTGCTTTCTACCACTGGTTCACTCTCTATATCAGCTTCTGTGTCACTCTTCTCTTTGTTTATCTCGACAGAAGATGTCAGTTTTTCATAAAGTTCTGGATCATCCTGCACCTGTGCAGTTGGTGGCTGACTTTCTGTCTCTGCATTTTCACCATTTACCTGGGGCATATTATCAGCTTTGCGTTGAGAAGTGGCCCCATCAAAATATTCAAAAACCCGTGGATGTGGAGGCGGGATCCAGTTGTTTGACATTCTGTCTCTTCCAAACCTGTTTCCATTAATTTCTCTGCAAAAATTAAAATCTCTGTCATCCCTATCCCTCTGTCTTTCCCAGGGTCTTCTGCGGTCATCAAAATCTCTGTGAGCATCTTGTTCAAATCCTCTATTCCAACTGGGACCACTTCTACTATCAAACCTATAGTTTACATGCCGAAACCTCTCTCTGTCTTCATGGAAGCCTTTAGGGCCACCATAAATAGGGAAGGCATGGTGCTCTCTTTCATCATAATCTCCTCTCTGTCCCCAGTGCTTGTCTGAATTGAAACCAAAATGCTCTCTTCGGCCAAGGTTATCTATACCTGGTCTTCCAAAATTTTCTCTCATGTCTATATGTGGTCTTGCAAAGTGTTCCCTTCCATCTACTGGAGGCCTTCCTATACCCTCTCTTGGATCAACTGGTGGTCGTCCAACAGCATCTCTGACATCCACTGGAGATGGTCTATTAAGATTATCTCGGTTTTCCACCGGAGGAAAGCGATAATCTCTGTCCCCCTCCTGCTGAATGTTATCACCTCCAAGTGGTAGCCTTTTCTCTGGATTAGAAATGTTATCAATATTTTGTCTTCCTGGTGTTCCAAAAGGTCTTTCTGTTTGATTAAAAATATCTCCTGGAGGAAAAGGACCTCGAGGTGGTGGTGGGTGAAGAGATGGATCAAGGATTGTGGGAGGAGGAACAGTACGCTGTGGTGGCATTCCTGGCTGCATTAATGGAAACCTTGGTCCAGGTGAATGGGGCATTAGGCCTGGACGGATATCTATAAGAGGCATTCCTGGCATTCTTTGATTACTGATATTTAAATGAGGCATGTTTGGAACTGCAGCTGGATGTTGCATTGCCAGAAGTCCAGAATTACTTGAAATATTTGGTGGTGGCACTCCCATAAGTCCAGAACTAGTTGAAACATTGGGTGGTGGCATTATGAGAAGCCCAGAGTTGCTTGAAACACTCGGTGGCTGTACTCCTGCCAGAACTCCTGAGCTGCTGGACACACTGGGTGGCTGCATTCCTGTCAGAAGGCCAGGGCTGCTTGAAACACCGGGTGGATGAACTCCAGCTAGAAGCCCTGAGCTACTTGAGACATTTGGTGGTGGCACTCCAGCCATAAGTCCAGAGCTACTTGAGGCGTTAGTTGGCTGAATCCCGCCAGCAAGAGAAGAGCTACTGGAGACAGCAGGCAGCTGCATTCCTCCTGCAAGACCAGAATTGCTGGAAACAGTTGGTGGTTGCACTCCTCCTACAAGTCCAGAGCTGCTTGAAACACTGGGTGGCTGAACTCCCCCTGCAAGCCCAGAGCTGCTTGAGACAGTGGATGGTGGCCCTTCTCCACTAAGCCCAGAATTGCTTGAGACACTGGGTGGCTGCACTCCTCCAACAAGTCCAGAGGTACTCGAGACATCACTTTGCACTGAAATGCAGTGACAAGAAAAACAATTAACAAAAAATACCAGCGTAACACACAGAATTCAAAACAAAATGCAGTTTAATCCATGTTCAGGTAATGCATGCAGTGATGATACTGCTGACAAGCTCTGTCCTAGCTTCTATAACTATTATATATTATTTCAATCACATTGGTGATACATAGACATTATGCCACAGAAATTAATGTCTCTACATAGTAAAGACTGTACAGTAGCTTAAAATTAACAAACCCCAAAGCCATCACCTCATTTATGCAATGAAACTATTAAAATCTTTGATGAAGTTCTAAAGATGTTATACTATCCTACCCTCTCCTGCTCCTTTCCATTGCTACTTGTGTAATCAAACTGCCTTTTTTAAGAAGTTTTCTAATGGGCTCCCAGACTTTACTTCTTGAGACTATGAGAAAAACATATTTGAGCATAAGCTGCTGGAAGTCAATGATCAGATGATGACAAAGATGATTCTCACCACTTCCCCAAATTAAATTCAGAATTATACCCTACACAGACCAAAACTTCCTATTCTGTAGTTACTAGCTCAATGGACTGTGATTTGCAAAAATCTCTCAGCAGAGTATGATGCTTCTGGTATACGATCACATCATATAATGAAAACATTTCTTACCAGATCTATTGTTTTCACCAGAAGAAATCTGAAGGTCTGTAAGATGTGGTCCTTTGTCATCTGATTCTGGTTTGTTGATTGGCAGGGGATTAAAAACACTTCCAGCAGATAATGTTGGAGTAGCTAGATTGCTAGTAACTGTGCCAACTGGTAGAACAAGGCCAGTAAAAGGAACATCCTTCATCGTCTCTTGTGCAATTGGTAATGGAGGCTGCACTAAAGCTGTAGAGACATAACAGAAGTATATCACAGTAATCATATAGTGAAACCTGCAAATTTAGTTTGGTAGAAGTCAGGCTGATAAATCAGAAGAAGTGAAATTAATTACCCTCACTGGTACATTTTTTGATAACAAATTTCTTATCCTCAATCAGCAATGCAATATTTAGGGTTTTTTCCTAGAGATCATGAGCTGCAGGCAAACCTAAGCAATCAGTACTCTAACATAGCTTTAAATGTTAAATGAATACAGTTAGTATGCTAAACTAAAATAAATTATTACATATTATTCAGTGCCTAAGACCAAATAATTCCAGTAATAGCTACATGTGTTAGAAAGGTCCAAATATTGAACTATGCATACAAATAATTAACAATTTGTGACTTAATTCCATGTTAGGTATAATTTTTCAGTCTACATTAAAAGCTCTGTAAGTCTTTTTCTCAATACCTGCTTAAACCAGCTAAACAACAACTTTTGTGTTGCTATTTCCCATTACACAGAATTAACTTGCTTTTGATTAAATAACAAGGAGTATATAAACAAAGTAAACTTTTCATCACACACAATTGTTAGAGCAATCAAACTTACGTGTTGGAACAACTGGTGGGACAACAGGTGGCGGGACAACAGGTGGCGGGACAACAGGTGGAACGGGAGGAGGCATATAACCTATATGGAAAAAAATGACAAATGATTACACAAAAAGCAAATAAACTTTTGCAGTAAAAGACTGCCTACATTATTTATCCCAAAAGGTTGTGCCACTGTACACTAGCAAACAACAAATTAATAGGAAGAGGCAACAGTGGTTATTGTTTTCAACAACAGCCCCATCTTCACTACAGATGATCTGCAGGTGCATCTTTAAGTGCTATCTGCCAGTAGTATCCAAAGAAGAAAATCAAGAGTTTCAAACTTTTCAAAAGCAAAGAGATTGATTTTAAGTACTTTTAAATTTTAATTTTTCACAAAGGTAGACACCTGTATTTCTTATTCTCAACAGAATACATTGGTAAAAATAATACCAAGTTAGATATAAGTAATTTTAATCTAGTATGTAATTTAGGAGTCAAAGGCCAACTCACTCAGACAGTAATCAGTAGCTGACAGAAAACTTTGATGTTACACAGAGGCACACGAACTGCCTATGCTCATTACACACTGCATTTCAGTTTTACTGACTTACCTGGAGGTGGCTGTGAAGGGTTGAAACTTGCTCTCAAGAAGGGTGGAGGAGGAATTGGGCTATAACCAGGAGGAGGGACAGACATTGTGACAGGAAACGCAGGTGGAACCAAGCTAACAGCAGGCACAGCTGGAGCTACTGGAATCTTTTTTCATGGAAAGAAAAACAAGCAGCTTCAATACATAACAGTATTCAAGGACATTAAAAGGGATAAACTGATTTAACTGCAATTCATATCAAGCACTAAATGTACCAAAGGCTTTGTGTATGTTTCAAACACTGAGGAACTAGATTGCATTCTGAAATGGTACACTACGAACAAACAAGGACACTGGAAGAATCCTATGTTATCTTTACTTGATTTTCACACAGCCAAAAATACAGTTTAACACTATGTCTATTCAAGAATAAAAATGTACCTATCAGAGAGGGGCAAATGCAGAAATGCAGAGAGAGAAAAGGAAGAAAAATGTAGATAGTGTAGCAATTTGGGGACACTTTGAAAACAGTGACTCTAGTGTCTAGAAAAACTTATGTTTTTTAGAACAGTCCTGGAAAATTAAGTTTAGTGTGCATAATTGGAAGGCTAATAATCTCGATGAAATCCTGAAAATTATTTAATACTTCTTGAATGTTTGAGCTATGCATTTTGTTACAATGCATTGTATTTACAACGATGTAATTAGAAGCAGTATAAATGCAATATATACATGTATATCCAAATATATACTGATCACAATGTACATTAGGAGACGCTGACAGAAAACAGACTGAAGACAGTTTTTGCGAAGAGGAAAAAGTCCAAAATTCAATTCAAGCAAATGCAAATATATTAACATTCATATAGTTTTATGTCAGTTCAACAACTGGAAATGTCTATACACATTTAGAAAGATAAAACACTAATAATATAAGTACAAAAACTTTTGTATTAAGCAACTGCATGAAACTAAAGATTATGCTCAACCATGGCAACTATTCTATTCTAAAGTATTTCAGAGAGAACACTAATGGATGCAGGACTTAAATCAAAAATATTTTATCACTTAAACTCAGCATTAAAGTTTACCTGTATTGAATAAAAAGTCTGCCCAGCAGTTCTGTGGGGCTTTTGCAAAGTCAGACAATACCAACCTGCAGCATAGTGACCGGTTGTGTGTAAGCTTCTGTCTGTGTTGTAATAACGGTACTCTTATCAACTGTAGCACTCTGCGTCGTTTGAGTATTTTCTTTAGCAGCTTCTGAGCTTCTGGCTGTTTCCCACTCTTTAAAAATGATGTATTTTATTATAAAAAGATAATTAATGTGTTATTTTTGTTTATATGTCTTCCTTCTTAAACAATAAATTTGAATCTAGTATCTACATAGATTAATTACAAATAGCCCTCAAACTTATTATGAAAAGAACAAGTGCAATTATTTATTATTGTGTATTTTAAAGAACATAAAATATCTCTATCTACCTGCAATGCTGTTTAACTTGCCTGTATACAAACTGATTTTTCAAAACTTGCCAACCTTTTTCACCAATCATTCTGTTAACAATTTGCAACATATAGTATGTTCCTGTTTTCTAGATCTCCTGTAGCCAATATATGTATGTTATCACTCAGCAACTGTACAATGAGAAAGAATCCTGATGGTAAACAAACCTCACCACAACTTCCATTTCTTCCATCTGCCATTTCTTCAAGAATTTTGTACTTTAAGTGTAACATAGTGAATGTATTTCTGTAATGTTACATGTTTTAATTTTAGTTATTTATACTCAATTTTCACTCAAAGCAAGATTGTATTTTGACCTGAAGAATCACTGTCAATACTATAAAAGTCTTCATCTACTGTTTATTTTGATATAAATCTGTTTCAAGAAGTTACAGTACAAGTAAATCTTTCATAAAGCTAACAAACTGTTCAACTGGGTTTCAGAATAAGAGCTAACACTACTTGTTTTCCTGTCTCTCTGACTTTATGGAAAAAATACCATAAGGTTCTGCTAAGCCTGTGCCTATCTGGACAAGTTCTAATTTCAACTAAGTCTTTTACCGGAATATAAGACTTTCTTAATCATACGCAGATAACAATTTCTACACAAATTAATATTTCACATATCAGTGCACAAAATGTTCATACCTCTTAAAATATGCTAACCTTTATTAACTGGCCTAAACTAATTATCCTCTGTCACCAGTTTTTCACTGTCATGACAATCAACTAAATCTGAAATTAGTTGATTAATCTAAAAATAAAATCTAGATTTCATTATTACAGTGCTATTTATAGTGTAAACAAAGAGCTAGAAAAATCTACGTAAATGAAAAAAGAGTATGTATTTCCTAAACAACAAATTTTCTGAGAATTTGCAATTACCAAAACAGACACATTGTCTATCAGAATGTTGACGCCTGTACCTGTATTTACTGTTTCTTGGTCAATCATGCCACCTTCAGCAAAGCCCTCCAAATCATCCAATTTCACTTTCTCCCAAGGAATATAGGAAACTCCCAGATCCACATCCCAGAATTGCTTGTATTCTGTTTTCACACCTTTATTCAAAGCCCAAGCAATCTGAAAATAAAACCCAATCAGACAGTTTGGTTAAATCATATAACCTGGGAAAAGGATATTTCAGATTATTTCCTTCAAGTTTCTGTCACTGCACATCAATCTTCAGCATCTAATAATAAAGGTTTTAACAATGTTTGGATTTTAAAAGAACCTGCAAGAAGTTTACTTGGCCTCTACAAAAGGTACATGCATGATTAATTACATCAGAAAGCTTAAATTTGTTCTACATTAATCCTAACATACATATGGGGAAATTAAAAATACAGTATTTCAAGGACTTACTCTAACGTATCAAGCAGGTAGAAGAAACCCCTATAACATTTAACAAAATACTTAACTCTAAGACTACTATAAAATTTAATATTAAGTGACCCAAACGGTCAGGTACAGGACTTAGGCTGTATGTACATAAACTATTGTCCAGGTGTTTCCTAAAGATCAAGTCATTTTTCTGTCTTTGATATTGCCTGTTAAAAGCTGCATTTTACACAGAGAGAAAGCAGTTTACACCCCACTGCTTCATTCTTTTTCTCCACATTGTACATTTGACTGAACAGCTGCTAGAAGACAAACCATCACAGTAGAATTGTATTATGTTTGAAACTGACAGCATCCTTAAGATTAAAATGACCTTACCTTAATAATTTTAGATCCAATTTTATATGACCCAGAACTAAGTTTCTGAAGAGCACGATATGCATCTTGTCTATGTACCATACAGACATAAGCACATCCTCTTGGGGGAATCATCTATGGAAAAACAGCAGTGGTCTTAAAAAGTAGGAAAATCAGTACTTCAGATTATGTAATGACACTAGTTGAATACTAATACTATAGAAGGAAAGGCTTACACTGTAAAAATTTTTACCTTAATCGGCCATATTAACAGGTTTGGGCATCAAGAAAACTTAAGAGTGATATTGGCAGGCTACTTCAGTTACAACATTTTCAAGAAGCAGCAGGAAACTGAAGAATGAGTGTTATACGACATGAAAGATTTGAACAAGGAACAGACTGGGAGCTACATTACGCCAACTTCAGAGAAGCAGAGGTTGCTAACTCTTCTTAAGCTCCAGATTCTCTGTAAGCTGAGCAATAACCTCTCACAGAGGAGCAAAATAGTGATTAAAAGTATACTGCATTTTTGAAGGGTAGACTCCTCATTCCTGAATGTGATTTTTTTCTAGTGTTTTATTGTATTTATGTATGTATAGCATGTTTTATTTATTGTATGACATAGCATGTAATCTCTTCAAGCTTACATATTATGTATGACAATTGCTTACATCCATTTTAGTCAAAAATCTTGGTGTGCTTTTACAGTGTTTAAATGCACACAGTAACATAACAAACACGTAAGATGACAGACTGTAAACATGTTTTCTAAGAACTGCATTAAGATATACATTGTTATTCTAGGTACTTAAGCTTTCTGGAATGCATAGAATGAACTACCTATAATATGGTTTTTGCCTTTTGAAATATAACAGGCACAGGGACATGTATAGTTGCTACATTACTTTCCTTAATTGATAGCAGCTGCAAATCAAAATGAGGTTCAAATGTCTGGGGCTAAAAAGTTTCACTTGTGAAACTTTTTAGAGTATTCTGTTAAGTCACAAAAAGTATTCCTTATTAATTACATATTTGAATGTATTAACATGACAGGAAAACAGTATTATCTCAAATGAATGAAATTGCACAAGAAGCATTTTAAAACTGCTGAAGCAAGAGGAAAAACCAGATTTCTCTCATGTAGATGTGCTGTTTTAGGAGAAAAATACTTTCTTTTGAAGCTGAATTATAAGCCACTGAGGTACTACTCTAAACACCTGACTCTAAATTAATTATCTCTCTAAATAATGAGAATTGTATCTCCCAATTATAAGCATCTTTTTAATTGTCATATTTTAGAATAAAGGTTTGTT
This sequence comes from Ploceus nigricollis, assembly GCA_013399945.1. Taxonomy (NCBI): domain Eukaryota; kingdom Metazoa; phylum Chordata; class Aves; order Passeriformes; family Ploceidae; genus Ploceus; species Ploceus nigricollis. Next base: position 422,011 of record VXBC01001721.1, on the reverse strand, counting down.
TACAGTACAGTTTCTTTTCTTCTAAATGTTTTGAGAAGGATTCAACTTAATTAATCCTCTGTTTGGAAAGTAACCAAGAACAATGTGGATACACATCCGTAGGTGTCCTTAGGCCAAGGAAAAATGATACCTGCTCCATGACATATCACTAAACCAGAACAACCATAACTTTTTGGTTTAACCCTGGTTTAAAAACTGCATAAAGCGCTAGAGCTTAGGAAGAGCCTTTTTACCTTGAAGTGTACTGTCTTTAGTGCTTCAAAACAGAGTAGATCAAAACCAGATGGCAAATACCATGGCCACAATTTTTAACTGTGATAGAAAAGTCTCCTAAATACAAGTTTAAGCAGCTGTAAAGAATTCAGAGGCATAAGCATGCTCAAGTTTCTAGTCTAACATTTCTGAAAAAGCATAGCAACATGCTTACTTACGTTAATTGACTCTATTTGTCCAAATTCTTCAAACAAGTTTGTTAAATCTTGCTGTGTAGCCTTCTTGTCTACTTGACCTACCCAAAGAGTAGTACTGCAAACTGTCAAGAGACACATTCACATCAATCAAAATACTGAATGTTAGCTTATGAAATACTCTATAGCATGAATGTAAAAGGTTTTAAAACCACCCAGGAATCACTGACAAAAACCCAAGAATAGTAAATCTATTACTTACTATATAGAGATTAAGTACATTAACAAAAATGATAAAGAGTTAAACAACACCAAACATATTCACCACAAGCATTCATTCTTCTTGTTTCATTTTCTTTTAAACAAAATCGTTGTTTTCATAGAAATAAAACTGTAAAAATCTATAGATTATCAGCTAAGGTAAACTGAATTATAAATTACTTCTGGAAAAAAACCAAAACATTTCTCTTCTACTTTCCATTAAAAACCATGCCTTTAGGACTCATGTCAATTTTAACAAAGTAAGACTAAGTTCTAACTGGCTAAAAGTGTATTACAGATGGAACTTAAATACTGCAGTATTATGCACTGCATTTTCACCTGAAATTAGCAACAGTACTATTAATTTACCATGGGCAAAATCCTGGAAAGAAATTTATCTGAAGCCAATCAGGCTGATACTTCTGATTCTTGTCCATTCCACCGCAAGCCCAGATCCCTACCTTCCAAATGTTCACCCATCCTCTTCACCAAACATAAACACTCACTGACATGAGCAAGGACTTCCTTCTCCCATATGTACATGGTTCCAATTCCTCTGTCTTCCAAATACTGCCCAGCCTATATGTGCAGCTTGGATTTCTTGGTCTGCCCTATCCTTTACCAAGGAAACGCTCTTTCTTCATCATTATCTTGATACATCACATCTCCTTACTGTACCAATCCTGGTGCACCAAAATGGAAACTAGAGCTGTGCATTCTGTCAACTGACATTTTCAATTGACATTAGTACTCTGCAGTGCCGAGAATGACCAGTTGTAAGATTTCTCTTGGACAAAACTTGGTCCTTACATGCTTGTAGATATCCCTTTTGTATCGCATGGTGTTAAGCTCTAGGAAACAATTCTTCAGATCTCAGCAAATAATAACAGTGGCCGTCATTGAACGAATTTCATGAAGTAGAACACTTGTCAGGTGAATTACTTATTTATTTAATCACTTACCTCCCCCAAAGTTTCCCCATGTCAATTAGCCTACTTAATATCTCCTATAAACTTCACAGGACCTCAAATGCTGTCTCTCAGCTCTGTATCTCAGCTCCCAGCCATTCTGCTTATAGCTCCCTGCCTTGTGGACTGCTGGGAGAAATCTACACCTTAAAACCAATGTCTCTTTTCATGTGTAAAACCAGAGAAGAAGGGGGAAAAAAAGCGCATCTAAACTGTAGTACAGTCCCCAGTTTAAAGTCACTTTGGAATGATATAAAATATTAATGTGAAGAGAACAGAACATTCTTTCCTTTACAAAAAATGAGTTGTGAGCTGCTTATCTTGTCAGATAAACCATATAGTTCTAAGACAAAAGATAAATGGAAAACTATACCAGAAACAGTTTATAATCTGTTTGAACAAAATTAAATTCTCAAAATACATTCCCTTTTATTTAAGCAGCTGTGGAGGAAGTTATTTTTCCCCTTACTACCTTCCTTTTTTTTAGTATGTAAATTCTCTGTGGAAATGAAAGCAGTGCACAGCAGCACTCTGCAGAGGCTGAAGTCCACTTGATTTTTGAATACTTTCTTAAGATACCACCATTATGGTCTGCCTTACACTAGCGAATTCCACCTGCTTTGGTGCTACATTCCTCTGCAAATCTATTTAAAAAACAATGTAAACGTTTTAAAACCCGGACTTCTAAGATATCGAACTGTTCGAAGTGTGCACCACACACTTTAACATTTTAACAATTTTCAGACCAACTGCTGGACACTTTCAAATGCCAAGTTAGAGAGAGCATTAAAGAGAAAGAAGATTGTAACTCAGAGACAGCCTTTGCTGCTCTCTGTTTACAAGCATAATCAGTGGTGCAAGTGTGACTAAAAACATCAATAGAACAGTATGATACTTCTTGTCTAAGACAACATGATGTACCTAAGTTGCACGAAACATCAGAAATTAAACTCATAAATATATAAGTAGTCAAGATAAATCTTGTTCTGTCAATGGAAACAAAGTCTTTTTTCCATTTAATCCTACATTATTAAAACGCTACACAGGTGCTACTCACCGCTTAGTGTTTTTGACCGTATAGGAGGCAATCCCTTTTTCTGACGTTCTTTTTCCCTTTCCCTAGCCCTTCTTTCACTGGAGTACGACCGAGATGACTTTCTCTTCCTTTCTCTTGATCTTGAGCGTGAACGTTTTCTGTGTTTCCGCTTACGAGAACCAGACCGTGATCTGGACCTTCGTTTTCTTGGTGACCTACAAAACACTTAATTTTAGTATGCTGAGTTAAAAAAAAATACTCTTAGTTGTCTTTTAACTATAAACTTTAGGCACTACACAGACATTTCCATTATATTTACTAAAACTACTTCAGGAAATAAACTTAATGCCATTTGGGTGAAGATGAGAATATACACCTTAAAACAAAACACATCCAAAAAGTTCTGTATCTACAGTACCTAATTCTCTGGCACAGAAAGCCTGTCCAGCTGGCTAGTGTTAGCTATTTCTGTAACCTGAACAGGTCTTAAAAAATTTCAGTTAAAACACTCATATGGGAAATGAACTGTCATACCAAAAGTCTGCATCTAACACACAAATACTTAATGAAAATGTCTTTTCATTGCCAAAAACTGCTTATGACAATTTTGGAAAATACAGAATTAAGACTGACATTCACAAATTGAACTTTTTTTCAGAAAAACTTAATTTACTTAATACAAGGTAATTACAAAACCTTGAACGAGATCTTGAACGAGTTCTTGATCTTGAACGAACAGCTGATTTCTTTTCTTCTTGTTCAAAAATCTCTTCTTCAGCAATATCCTGACCTTCATCTATATCCATGTCCTGAGGTCAGACATAAAAGTCGTTCAATAACACTTAATAAATTTACTCACAATACATATGGCTTGGAATCATTTTAGTTTGTGTTTTCCTTTCAATTTCTGTAATAAAATTTTAAATAGCTTTACCTGTTGTTGAATATCCATGGAATCATCTACATTTGCTTCCACTTCTAAAAACTGCTGTTGACTACTCCCTTGTGATGGTGACGCAGAGTGCTCTGAACCAAAATTTCCTTCTTGATTCTCCTCAGGGCTTGCCTAAATAACAGTTAACAGTATACCATAAAGCCCCTTGCAATTACAAACGTAATACTATATGAAAATACTATTCCCACTTCTCATTAATATGAAAGCTGAACTGGATATCAATCCATTCCATTCCTTTTTTATGGTATCATCCTTAAACACAAAACTTTAAAATAATTAATATTTCTAATTACAAAAGATTAGTATCTATTTGCTAAATAACCAAACTACAGTACACACAGAGTACCCAATTTACTGCTTCGAAACAGAAATTCACAGGACAAATGTAGCCATATGTACAGTGACCCTGAAAGACACCCACTTGTCCCCCATGCATATGCATTAATAAATGTTATTTTGATACTAACACAATAAAAATATTTCAATACCAATTGAACTAGTTAAAAAAATTACACTAGTCTGAACTTTTTTACAGTGAATGATTTTAGACAAGCATTTACTGAAAGATAAGGGAGGAAGCTATGCCATTTGTGTCAATATGGCAATTTCAAGAGATCTAATAAAATAAGCAGTTCTGAAAAAACACCAAAATTAATGAATGTGGAATACTCAAGGTGTTGATGATTTGCTACAGGAAAAGCTATAACAGCCTGTGCATTACCTGAAAGTACAGATTTGGAAAAAATATCTCTAAGGTCCAAGATAAATTCAAGAACTAGAATAAATTAAATTAAAATATTCAGAAATTATATGAGAACAATTTTGAAAAGCAATTTAAAATCTATAATCCATTACTGCAGGTAAACATTTCGGTGATCCTCACTATATTTTAACTTTTAATTAAACAAATACTATATGTTCTATCTGCCCAGAGAATGACAGGAAGCTAGCAGAATGACTAGTAGTAACAATTTTATCTTTATATTTTTAAACATCTTATACAAGTTTGTAAAAAAATATTCTACTATAATTCAGTTAATTTATTTGCCTTCTGACAGAATGTTTTGTCTCATTTTCTTTATATTTAATTATTCTTCAACCATCTGTTTCTTGGTATCAATGCCTACAATTCCTGTTGCTCCTTCTGTTTTGATCTTCTGTCCTCTCCTCCTTTCCCTCTGCTCCTCATCAGATGCCTGATAATTTTGGTTTGTGCTTTATCTTTCCTTCTCTTTCCCTTTGATCTTTCTCAATGAAACTTACACATGGAATTAAAGAAAATATTACCCATAACATACTGCAGTCACTACAAAGTAGTTCCAGAAGCAGTTTGTATCTTTTAGCTGTTATCAAAGTGAAAAAAAAACTTTCTCTCCATACCGACTAAACAAGAAGACTGGATCTGAAGGGAAAATTTGTCAGGTCTTGTAATAGAAAATTAAATAGTAACAAGAGAGTCAAGTAAATGTTCTACCCATAAATATATTGCAAACTTTGATTTTGCTTATTTTACAATAAGGTAGGCATTCAGTATTTTTATTTTCAAATTAGACAGATATTTTTTGATATGACACATCAAAAGCTTCTCAAACAGATCATTCCTCATTGCTTTATTGCTTTACAACATTTCTAGTGTTTAGAAACAGAAATGGCTAGATATCCACCAAGACCCAAAACTATTTAGTCTGTAGCTATGCTGTATATTCTTTTCCATTTACTACACTTAAATGAGAAATTAAAATAAAACAGTAAAATAAAGCAGTAAAGAAAGAGTATCTAGTAAAAATTAAATTAATAAAGTCAGAAATTCAAAGCTTAAATGGCATTTTTGATTGAAAGCTGAGCCACTTGGCTCAGGCAGTGGAATAGATTGTTCAGGGTGATGGTGGGGTCACCACCCCTGGTGGAGTTTAAGAGCTATCTGGATCTGGGGCTGGGTGATGTGCTTTAGTGTTTCAGGGGTTACAGTGGCAGTGCTGGTTGACCGCTGGACTTGATGATCTTAAGGTCCCTTCCTACCCTGACTACTCAATGGTTCTGTGACTTGGCCTTTGCACAGCTTGAAATAAAATCTCCAAAAGATGTTTGTTAAGTTTGTGACCCCTTGCCTTTTCTTTTAATCTGATATTTCTGTTTTCCTGTGAAACCAGATCCAAATATTCCACATGAAGTCCCACTTTCTACCTGGCCAGGATCAAGACAAAATACTTTTGTTCGTTTTGGTGTTTTGTTTTCTTTTAATGGGACCAGGAAGGAAAAAGAACATTTAAGTACTGAGGACTAATTTCAGTAGAAATAAGACAAGTTTCTTTAGTGTAGAGAGGACACAATTCATATAGTTAAGAAGGAACCTTGGGTTATCTCAAGCACCAGTTCTTAATGAATAATTTCTCAGGAAACACGTGACTATTCTTTAGTTTAGATTCTTCAACAGCATTATTTCATCAATTATTAGTCAAGACATAAAACTTGGGGAAATTAAAGTTACCCACAGTCTCTATTCTGTCCTCCCCTCAGAGGAAGGAGCATAATCACTTCATTGCTCCCCTTATTCCTTTTGCAAGCATGGGAAAGCTTTTTTCCCCCGTATAAAGAACTGAACTGTGACTAGCCAAAGCACAGTCATGTCTAACTCACCTAATGAGTACTCTTTCCTAAGAGAACCAAAATGTACTCCTCACACATTTGGTTGTGGGTTTTTTCCTGCTTTAAGCACTTTTTACTTCTTACCCCGCTTACTCTGTAAGCTTCTGTTACATGGTCAACTAGTGACAAAGACTTTAATTATATGAAAACTGTCAGCAACATCACAATTTTTTTGTCCTGGAATATGCTTTTTTTAATCAGAGGAGAACATAAATTACTACAATAGCCACGAGATGGAGTTCTTACCTTTTGAGGCTGCTGCTGCTGCTCCAGAAGCTGTTGTCTGAGATGTTCTAAATTTTGCTGTTGTAGCTGCTCAGCTAGTTGGTGAAAAAGTGAGTTGTTCACAGATTCTGATACTAATGGCCTAAAATGAATTAACTTAAATTAAAAAAAAAAATCTACAGTTTTTCTGTTCATTTAAATACTTAGTAAATAGGTCTTCACAACTGGGTTTCAAGTTTAACTAAAATGTAAAATAATGAGGACAATAGAGCTAGTTCCAGCTTCTAATGTCATCACTATTCTATCAACTGTACAAATATAACTATAAAAAGCAAAGAACATATTAACTTTATCCTAAAACAAAAAAATATTCTGGAACACAGATTTATAGCAAAATGTGTATGTTAATTTAGAAAACTGTCTTTTCTCTTCCTACTGTTTTAGTGTATTTATGCTCTGAAATAAGCATTTTCCTTACTTAATCCTAATTTTCAACTAGCATTAGGCAAATTTTAGCATTTTCCATAAGAAACATAGCTTGGTCTTACAACTGGGACGAGGGAGTTTCCTTTTTAGGCTCTTCATTTTGCTCAGATTCTTCCCCAAAGTCAAACCTGTCCATCAGCTTCTAGGAAAAACAAAATAAGCATTACTGAACACTCCTTATATGTCCCTTTATGTATATTTCCTTTTCATTAGGAAGATGCTCTTATTTCTCAACTTAAAAAAACAAAAAAAAAGTTTGGAAAATAACCTGAATAGAAAATTGTCATACTGCTATTGCTACCAAGCTCTTGAGTGCATCAAATCTTGGCCCAGTTTTCCTGAGCTCTGCTGCAACAAGTACAACCACATGTTCTTTGCACATAACTAAGAGCTACTTTGGAGTAAAGCTTAAATAAAGATTAATTTTACATAATGGTACCTTTAATTAGAAGAAATTACTATGAAGAGGCCAACTATTCAATCCTTTGGTAATCATCAAACTGCTCTGCTCATATCAAGAGAAGACCTAAAGCTTGATTACTTCACAAAGAATTACTGTATTTTCACACACATGTGTCATTTAGACAACCTGAATTCCTTTCCTTCAAATATACTGCTCCTTGAAAAAAACTTCTCACATAGTCTGCAAAAAAAAAATCAAAGCAAGCAGTTATCATGTAAGAGGAACAATCCTTCTAATGGATAAAAAGAAAGGTATCTGACAAGGAGAAAAACTTGGATAAACTTCCTGTGTTATCTGTGAAGATATCTATACTGGAGTTCTGCTTAAGTAAAAAAGTTTGTCTACTAATTTCTAGAAGTTCAGAAGCATTTTACTTTCTTGAACAGAAAAACTAAGGAACAAGCATGAAGAAATACAACAGATGTTATTTGTCAGTGAGACTGCCTTTTTTTCACTATTTAATGAAAGAGCTGTGCTATTAAAGCCATGTCTATGCATCTTTACACACCTTGGAAGTTTTCTGAAAAGCAGAGCTAATGCTATACTACCACCACCTTCTTCTCAAACCTTAATCTCAGAAGAAAAAAACCAAGAGGATGAGAATGTATGGCAGTCACTTTTAAATACTAAGGCAAAAATATCTTCAGCAATAAGCCATGATGATTCAGTACCCCATTTTCTTCCTCAGGATGCTCTATTTACTCTCAGTTACTGGAGTCCAGCAAGAAGAACAAAGCATAAGCTAACTAGAAGATGGATCAATCACTGATCAATCAAGAATTTTTAGAACCACTTTTCCCAATATAATATTTATGAAAGCAGGACTCAATATGTCTCTGAGAAAACAGAGTAAAAACACAGACCATCAAGCTTATGTGAGATGGGATGTTAAAATCCAGAACAACTTTCACCATATATATCTAATCCATTTACAGCAAGGTGACTGCCTTTTTGGTTTGTATTGTTAGAATATTTTCCAGTGAGGCACTTATAAAATGCTGCTGCTCGGAAAAAAAATGAGCATTTCAGAAAAACAATCTCAAAATACTACTAATCATCATGTATCTTCTATCATGACAAAGTAGGAGGGAAAATAACAGAATATGTACTGTTTATATGGCTGAGAAAAGAAATAAATAGAAACTAATCACCAGTTCATGACAAACAAAACAAACGTTTAGATTAACCAAGGCCAGAGAAAACAAGAGAACTTCCAGCCAAGACAGGTAAAAGCGCAGCACGATTTTTGTTTACATTTGGTCTAAGTAACATTGTACATACTGAAGCGAAAAATCTGAACTGAAATATCTTAATTTTTACATAGTTTGTAGAAGAATACTCTTTACAGTGAAGTAATAGAAATTGAACCAAATTAAATACTAGGATACCAAGTTTAATGTTACACACACACGCATATAAAAGGTGCAGAGCCTTCCCTTATATGCTACATATGTTACTTTAATTATGTAAGAAGAAAATACATTCAGAAAAAGCAACAGAAAGGATTAAAGACATGAAAAAAGGTTTTTATTAGAAAGGTAACAAAATTTTTTGTAAGAATCAGGATATTCTCTTTGGAAATTAAAATAAAAGGAGTAAGGTAAATGCATAGGTAATGTTGAGCAATTTTTTTTTTTTTACTGTAATACAAGTATCTGGTTCTATAGCAAGATCAGAAAACATGCACATTTGATGCTGCCGAAAGAATTTTTTACATAATGCAGATTAATTTGCACAATTAAGTAACACTAGATACTATAGACTGAAGAGATTGAAAACAAAGAATTGAAAGAACTGCCAAATAGGTTTTTTTTAAAAAAGATGGACACTTAGGCATTCATCAAAATTATTTTCTTGCACTATTTATTATTTGTTATCCAATTCACAAACATGATGTCATGGAACGAAAACTATGCTTCACAGTTTCCTCTGGATCACAATACTAATAAATGTTTGGGTTTTTTTCATAAAAGCTGCCCTTTCTTCTATGTCTGTATACAAACATCTCATCAGGATGTGAATTCCTTCAATTTGCTTCAATTAAAGCTGTCCAAAATTCAAGACACCCACACCTACAAATAAACCAATCCATAGAAATGCTGGAATTCAAGTCTGCAGAATAATGCCATACTATAAAATACTCTCTGTATGTAAATATTACAGCAGTTCCTATTAACTGATGCATTCATTCCCTGGGATTACACCCTTCTCAAACTGATGGTTACAGCTGTGGCATAGCAGGAGTATAGGCCATTCTTTTCCTGACTTATTTTTACAGCTGCATTACTTTCAATAAAAAGAGATTATCTGAGCGAAGAATAAAAAAGGGTTTTTTGCTTCTTCAACTTCCTTATTCTTACTATTTATTCACTCCAGGACAATCCTTCAGAGATTATGTACACACAAACGATTTCTTCCAAAGACAATAGAACAATGATTATTTCTTTCTTTCTTTAGTTAGTTAGTTATAATTCTTTGAGCAGAAGTTCTTCCTTCTTCCTTTTCTTTATTATAGGTATTACACTACTATGACTGCAATTGCCTGCATGGTTGTTGCTACCTGGCATGCAATAATATTAGTATTCTTAAATTCCTGCATTCTAATTTTGTTTGTAGTTTAGTTTGGGGGTTTTGGGCTCTTTTTTGTTTTTTTGAGGGGAGGTGGGGGTTGTTGGTGTTTGGTTTTTTGGTAGGTTGGTTTTGGGTAGTTTGCAATGAAAGTTTCTTTACCTACAGGTTTATTTATTCACTTACATCACTTTGTGGCTAAGATTAAAGTTTTCTTGGCACATACTTTATAATGCAAGAAAATTAAAAATCCAACTTTTTACTCTTCTGAGAAAACAGCGTCTATTAATTCCTCCATATTTTCCATTTATTACCTTGTCAGAAACAATTCTCATTGCTGTGTAACAAAGGGTGTGGAAACATAAGGCTTAACTTTGCTAAATCATAAATCAAATCCATTACCATATTCAATAAACTTTGTGGGTCTCTTCTAACTCTAGATATTATACAATGGGCTATTTAGCTCTAAACTCATATAAAACTAATATTTTCATTTAGACTACTGTCTAGACATTTTTTTTTATTTTTAAGCTGTATCACTTTATAGTATATTAATGTATTTTTAAAACGTCCGAAGTCAAACAATAAAATCCAAAAGAATTTCTCACATATATTTTAAAAAAATGCTTCTTCAAATTTCTATTATTCTACTTCTACCTTATTAAAAGAGACACTCTGTTCCAGTGGATTAAGTGTGTTAGCAGCAGCAGCTGCAGCTGTGAGTTGTGCTGTGAGTGCCTGTAACTGGACGACGAGACCGGCATCCAGGGCTTGAAGTAGCGAAGGTTGAGGTTTCTGCTGCTGTATCTGCAGTGTCTGTATCAACTGCTGAAGCTAAAATAGAAAAGATAACAAATACACTGAACAAGATTTTTAAAATCAAAAAACCAAAGTATAAAATAGACTTTTCCCCTTCCACTTAGTAAAGAAGCTCCCAGGAATGAAGTATCATCTAACCTATGGCTATTATTTTGACTTAATTTGTTTTCATTTACAGCAAATTTTGTTCCCACTTACTGGCTAATTTGTTTTCTGGGGCTGATAAGATAGGCAGATGCTTCTTCTTTCTAACTTGCTCTGACAGGTTGCATGATGATGCCAGTCACCACTCAGGATTTCCTGCTTTCTAGTGTTCCCCCTCTTCTGTTTCTCCAGTTTGATTCTTTTTGACCTGAAAAAAATCTGTTAGCCTATTCCAGCTTCCTAAGGGCCCATCTATATTAGGATAATCTGTGTCCTGTAACAGCATTTGTACAGAGAAAAGAACTGCACTGTGGCAAGCTCCACTTTATGCCAATGCAACCTGCTCATAGGGAGAGCTTGCACCTGTGTCTCTGCACAAGCCACAAGTGAAATCTCATGGTGAAACTCAGGTGTGGATTGACAGAACGCAATTCTCCTGTTATGTTAACAAAACATCAAAAGCAAATGTACCAATCACTTGGCCTATCTTGATTTCCTTACTTCAAATTCATATCTGTATATAATCTTTTAATGAAGCTGTCCTAATGAGGAAATAAAAGGCTTTTTCATGTGGAGATCAATTTATCTGTTGAACAGGGATGCTCCCACAAAATTGTGCAGATTTGCCTTATGAAAAAATATTAACCCTATTGAAAGAAGCTGTCCTAAACTACTGTTGAATTAGAGGAAGCAGTTCTTTGACATTTCTCAAGATAAATCTCTAGAGTCTTATCTTTAGATATTTGTGTAAAAAAGGTTGAGCAAATTCAGGTAGTTAAAACTTGCTGACATAAGTCCCTGATTACCCTTACCTTCAATATTCCAACCCCTTATAAGATTCCCCACTGAACTCTTAAAGGGTTCAATCCCTCCCTCCTTACTAGCCTCACTAGAAACTTCATGAATTGATTAGGTTGAATTTCTTTTCCACAATGCATCAAAAATGTGTGAGCCTTTTTCAAGATTGTTTTAGAGTTACCTTCTGATAATGTGAAACCATCTTCCCTATTCTTTTAAAAACAGTTATACAGATTTCTTATACAGCAGAGCCTCTGAAAAGGCTTCAATTATTGTTCTACCTCAGCAAGAGCTTTCCCTGATTACTGCAACAGGCAAAGTTGAAGAGTTCCCCCCTCACTCGCTTTCGTCTGATACAGCTGGTCCAGCCTGTGCATTGCTCTCAGTAGGAAGGAATCAAACTGAAGAGGCAGAGACGGAGGCCCTAGAGCGGAAGAATCCTGGGTGGGCACCATTCTTGCTGTTTTCACATTCTGGTTGGTCACATCTTTCTTATTCAGCCCTCTCTTATGTCTAGACTCTCAATTTACCTGCATGCATTCTCACCCATAAAACACAACTGTAGGATTAAATCAAGGTCTTTGGAGCTGGGGAGCCGAGGAGAGGCTGTGGCAGAAGGACTGGTTTGGAGAACAAGAAGAAAAGAGACGGACAGGATGTAAGCAAATACAGCTCCTCTACCAATCCTAGACATCTGCATGTACATATTTATTGGGTACCCAGTCTGTCTCTTCTCTTCTGCTTAAGACTATTTTGAGCTAAATATCCAAATGTTATTTCTTTGTGATCTGCTGTCTTTAAAATTTTAATTCCCTTCTCATCTTCATTTTTTCTCTTGCTTCATTTTCCTTTTTTATATTCTCTAAGCAACAATCTTTAAAATTACCTCACTGACTTTCCACATATTTACCATTCTCATTTCATATACTTTCCTTTTTTAAGAGCTAGTCCACTATTTTTCCTTCATATTTTCCAATGTATCCCACAAACTCACTTTGCTTTGCTTTTCAGTGACTTCGTTTCTTCCAGTGTAATCAGATAAAAATATTCCCTCCACTTGACTTCTGAACAATTACAGACAACTCTAGTTAGCTAAATACTGTAAAACATTCTCACTAAGTAAAGTTGTTATTGCCAGCACCAGGGCTTTCACTGGCCACTGCTTCTTATTCATATGTGTGAGATTTTTGTTTAGTATGCCAGCAGGTAAAACAACCTCAGTCGAAATAGAAATCATAATGCCAAAGTTATGCAGGTGCCATAGCTTTAGCACAGCCTGAAAAATGATCTACATTTTTATAGAAAGCCAATTGTGTGTGCTTAACTTATGTAACCACAGGTAATGAGGACAAGCTTCCTGTGATGCTGGACATCAAGACATTTTTGGAGTTGAGCATTTAAAAACTGAAGAATATAGTAACTTCCAAAATTTTATTTTTGAATGCTGTAAAATAAAATCTATGTTTACCTGATGGAAAGATAAAAAATGGAATCAATGCACAGTAACACTTCCTGAAGAAGTTTGCTCCCATTCTGTAATTCTGTAAAATATTTAGCTCTTCATCAGGCATCCAACAGAGACATATGCTTTAACTTGCACTCTATTTTATATCTATATCCATTAAATCTTATTGTTGCTCTTGACTTAGTCATTTGCAATATATCTGTACTTGTCATCTATATAGACAAGTACGTATTACAGACCATCTTATCTGAAATAATCTTCTGAGACACTTTTAATTATTTAAAGGTGCTGGTTTTAAACAGGGCTGGCTACAAAAGGTAACACAGAGTTTTAACTGACCTGGAACCTACTTGTGATGAACAACCTCACAGGAAAGTTAACATGGATCCCGGACATAAATATAAGAGATACTCATGAAAGCATTCCTTACCTGTACCTTAAAGACACAAAGTATCAGAAAGTCTACAGTGTCTACAGTGTACCTGTCTACAAAATAGTTACCTGTTGGCCTTGAGGACTCTGTAAAATCTGTGCAACAGCAGCAAGGGTGTCTGTGTTAGCAATCTGAGATACCCAAGGATCAGGCAAACTCTGTGCCACATTGGCTGGGGTAACCGGAGTCACAGGTGTACCTGAAAAAGAGAAAAATCAATATGCTAAAATATTTTACATAGAAAATAAAAATAGTGTTAGAGAAGAAAAAAACCTGCTGTTAATAAACACTGAGAAAGCACATAAATTGAAACTATTTTTCTGACATACACAAGAGCACACAGAAATAATACAGACTCACATCAACATTCCTCAAGTAGCAGAATTACTTTGTGTTAGTTGAGACTAGTGGGACGACTAACAAAAACACTGATGAAGGCAAAATAAATAGGTTTCACACAGTATTCCAAAATATTCAGTGGAAACTACATATACCAAAAGATAATTGTTAGCAATCTACTTGTTGGCTAGTCCAAATCTCACTGGACTTGCACTTTATCCCTGGGAAGAGTCTTAGAGATTTGACTAAAAATTTCAACCTGCATCAGCTGGATTCATGAGGATTGCTTGTTTTATCTTTTTTTCTCAAGAGAAACACTGAGACTAAATCAGCACTCTGATAATTAGTTTCATGTCATAATCCAGAAGAATCCTCCATACCTGCAAATACTTTTGCATTTATAGCTCAGAAGTAGAGGTACACCAATGAATCATAAATATGACTAGATTACTGTTTTAAAAGTCAATTTGCATCAGAATTTAAGACTTATGATTCCAACAATTTAATATAGTCATACTATATAAAAATAAAAAATACTGAACTGGAAGATGCAGAAAAGGCACTCCAAGATCTGAAAATCTCACATATTTGCTTTGCCAATGAAAACTAAGGTGAATTTGTCCAATTTCATTGCTTTTCAGCATGGGATCAGCAAAAGGTGGGTTATAAAAGCAGGTGCCAAAAGCCATTCCTATCTGGCCAATTTCCCACATATCCCAACCTCAAAAGAAAAAATTTTGATCAAGTGGAAAGTTAAAAACCCATTTTCCTGCCATCTATCTACATAAGCAAGGAAGATGCTCAGAGCACAAAACGATCAAGCCCACTTTTATAATAATGTTTTCCTGTTTCCCTGATCTTGATGGTGTTTGTAATATATTTCTTTCTAGCATTCGAGTGAGATATTTCAGCATGTTAACAGACAACATACCAAAGCTGACAGAAGTGTTTTGATTCAAAGTATGACTTCCATCTGGTTTTGTTTACCTGGCGTATTGTTGCTCATAGCAGCTGTAGTGCTGGGCAAGACAGGGGTCACAACAGGAGGAGGAATTCCTGCTGCCATATCCAAGAGAGGCTGAATAATTTCACTCTTGAACACATTATTCTTCTGCCATAAATTTAGCACTCTAACAATTTTACTCTAAAATGAAGAAAAGACAGCAAAATATCTGAGTTATGCTTATTTTTCTTGTTGTTATTGATTATGTAATTCTTAGCTAGCAACTTTAATCTGTCTAGACTGAAGGACCTATAGGTTTGCAAACAGTAAGGAAGTTATACCAGGTCACACCAAAGATGTCTTAACTATGAACCTGAGACTGATCCTAGGCAACAGCAAAGAGGTACTACACACAGGTGACAATGTTCTCTCAACCAAAAATGTGCCTTTAGTCTTGGAAGATGACATGGAAGGAAAATTATTTTAAGGAAGCATTTTAAAACATTACTAATAATTAAAATAATTAATTATTAGCCTCCTAATTTTTTATAGTTAACATATATAAATGCAATTCTGTTCTGCCTATGAACCAAAATCATTTAAGTGCACTGAAAAATGGGCATATACTACTAAGACTGCTAAATATTTTTTTAGAAAAGCAGCTTCATATTTTGCAAGCTCTCTTGACAAAGTGAGGAATTTAAAAGTTTAAACTGGAACACAATTACCTGCCTATTGAAAATACATTGTAATATTAAAAAAGGTGGATCATGGGGAAGGAAAAAAACCCCCAAAATTAAGACATCTTACAATTCCATTAGCTGTAATTCATTGTTCAGCTTACATTTCTATTACATTTTTTTCTATTACAATAGAAGCATTCTATTACATCATCAACAGATCACCATTTTGATCTGCTTCCAGTCTTTTTTTCAATAAGCTTAACTTCCACCAAAAGGAAAGACTGTGCTTTATTTTGGGAAAAAAAAAACCAGTTGCATTGCAAAGAGCAGGAAATTCTTCATAGGATCTGGCATTTGCTGTCACAAAGGTGGTTTAATTACTTGAGCTCTATAAAACAAGAACATAGAGCACTTAGCCACAGTGCTCAACACAAAGAAAAAGAAGTCTGTTTGCCCAGAACTACAAGAGGATACTTAACTATAATAGAGAAGAGCTGAATTTTCACTGCATGGAAGATGCAATTTAGAGTTCCCTTAAAGAAATCTCTGAAGGCTTCCACTCAGCATTTCAGTATCTGAGCCCTTCTTCTTTGAAGTCTGTATTACAAGCAGTCCTTGTCAAGTCCATTAGAGGCTCTAACTTCCCTCATCTCTCCAGAACAGGAATACAAAACTGTTTCTGTGGCTCTGTATCTGCCCACACCTTGCACTTTCTCTGGGTCAGACAAAGGAATCAGGGGGGTGTTTTTGTTGTTACTTTAAATGAAATGTTACTGCATTTCTGTTTGATTTAAAAACAAATTCTACATTTGCTCGTATCAAGATAACTGCTGTGTTTCTCCATTATGCCTTTCAATCAGATTAAACATCAACATGTTACAAACCAGGTACGTATCTTGGTCTCTGACAGCTCAGTTTTTTGCTAAGCAATGTATAGGATAACTACCTTCACAGCACAAAGACCCTCCTATAATACTGAATCCATATGCAGCATAGCAGCAAGACTTGGGATTGAAAAGTACAGTTTTATGCTGAGGTGAAAAATATCCTAGAAATGAACCTGAGAGGACCTGTGTGGACCCTAAATAGACTAGGTTTTACTATCTCTCTTCATATCAA
The DNA here is from genome assembly GCA_013399945.1 of Ploceus nigricollis. Taxonomy (NCBI): domain Eukaryota; kingdom Metazoa; phylum Chordata; class Aves; order Passeriformes; family Ploceidae; genus Ploceus; species Ploceus nigricollis. The sequence continues at coordinate 405,253 of VXBC01001721.1, read as the reverse complement.
ACACCTCTAATGCAATACATAAATTGCCATGCATTCAAATATCACAGGCAAATAGTGCTATTTCTCAGCCTACAATAAATGTATTATATATTTTTTTAAATCAGACACAAACTGAGTACTTGCATCCATCCTTGTTCCACCCTCTCCTTCTTCAATACATCAGGCTATTTCTGTATTAGTATATTTCCCAAAGTAGCAAGCTAAGTGAGTTCACAAAGCATACTAATACTGCTAAAGGAATGCAACTAAATGAATAAAAATATAAGTTAAAAAATCATGCCTATTTATAAAAAAAAAACACAGTAAAGCATTGTGGAATTGAAGCAGCACAAAAGTTAATCACACAGAAAACCTAAAACCAGTCTGGAAAAATGTAATTTAACTTAAATAACCTGTTCAGCAACACCTCAGATCTCAGTGAAGAGAAGACAGACAGCCAAGTTTATCCAACCAAGTAAAATTTCCAAGTCCTGACACATTTTCCTGCAGAGGTCTTAACTACTCTAAAAAGGCAGGAATCCTAAGACAACACAATGGCTGAACATGCCTTAATCATCTTCCATGGATGCCTTGGGTTTTCATATATCTCTGGCTGAAAAATACACCTGTAGGAATGCATGTAACTATTCTAAATATAACTCTTCCTGTAGCATCCAGCCTCACTTACTACTTCACCTAATGACATTATGACACAAATTTCTGTGAAGACAAAACCCTTAGAATCCTCCACCTTTTTTGCAGTTATTCAATAAGAAGAAACACTACATATTTTACAACTAAGGGACAAATATGAAGGAAGTTAAACTGCCTGCACTCTGCTATTTCCAGCCAATCTTTCAGAAACAGAATTTGGTGGCTATCTCAACTACTGTGATCCAAGGGAACAGCTGAACTAGTGAGTCAAACTATATAAGTTAAACCTTATTTAGCTGCTGGATAATCATAGAATCAAAGGAAAGATGATCTTTTCAAAACTCTTAATTAATCTCATTGGATGTATCTTTCCAATTCCTACATTAAGACAAGCATCATTAAGAAATATATATACAGGGCAAGTTTATAAGTAGATCCCCTCCAGCAAATAGAAAGTGAAATGAAAATCTTTACTCTTTATAGATGATATGCTAAAGATTGCTTTAACTAGAAAGATCTCTAAGTAGCTCACCTTGTCATCACCAGGACAACGGTACAAGTTCTGGAAAGTGCTGATGATGTTATTGCTGAATCTTGGCGCAAACACATCCTTTTCTTGTCCAAATTGATGCCGGGACTGTCTCACAATGGAGTCAATGACATACAGACCAGGCACCTTGTACTCTGGTTTGCACTAGAAAGAATGGTAATTTAAAAGGAGCATATGAGAAAAATAACCAAAACCATTAACAGCAGAGTAAATATAAACAGTCCTCTCTAATTTTTAAGTAAGTCCAGGTATATTGAAATGTTCTCTATTTAATAAATTGTCCTGGAAAATGAAACTTTCTCAAATAACATCTAACCTCTAATGTTTAAATTATCACATCTATATACATTCTGAAGATATGTAAATGGTGTAAAATAAATTTCTTACTGCTAAAGAATTAACTTTTAAAAATCCATCTATTGAAAATAATTAACACACAAACTTCATATCCTTTTAAAACGTACACTCTATTTTTAAAGTACTGCATAAAGCACGACCAAATTCTTAATAGTAAATTTGGACTAGCTGTAAATGTAACTCAGGATATTTTTATCCTTCTTTATGATCAAAGTAAACATTGAAGTTAAAATTTGTTTACTTTATTTTACATTGTTGTAATTAGGGTGTGGTATATCCTCCCCTGCAGAAGAAAAACATATTCATGGGGACATCTATTTGGCTGAAAATACAACAATGATATTTATTTTACAACTCTGGAAAACTTGCATAATTTACAAACAGCATGAGATTTATAAGGCATGTCTGCTAAATAAAATATTAATTACTTATGTAATTTAACTTTCTTAACAACTAATGCTAAATTTTTTGTCTTTTAATTGCAAAGTAATTATACCACATTACTGCAACCAGTTTTAAGACAGAACGAAACATGGTCCAAAAGTATTATGAAATCATCATCAGAATACATTATGTTATGGATTCACTTAATAAATATTGGGTGTATTTCACACAAGGTATTATGGAAAACATGGGAAAGGGCATACTTTTCCTGTCTGGTCCTGTAGACATATTATGCAACACACTAAGTTAATAATCTTTAATATAAAGTGCCAAACAAATGCTTCAGAATATTAATTTTACTATGCCCTAAATACAAATGTCTTGTTTTGAAAAGTGTTGATTTACTAACACTTGCAACCTTTAGAAAGCCTTTCTTTAGGTTCTAAACATGGTTCAATGTACTTAAGTATGGCACTCTATTTTTAGAATGTGTGTGACATCCTTTTAGGAATATATGTGCATCATTAAGCTTAAATTGGATATACACTGTGTCTTCAGAAAATCACTTCAATGTATTGTAGCTTCTGAAATTTTATTTAAATTATTAAACAAGAGTATTCTGCATACAGAACAGACAGGTATACAATTTTTCACAATATTCAAATTAATAAAGCTCACAGAAATTCAAAAAGAAAAATCAGGACATACATTAGCTGAAGTATTTTAAAACATGGCAAATAAGGAAAGCAAAGTATGATAATAATGTAATAATATAGATTATATGGAAACGGCAGTAAAATACAAGTAAAAAATCAAATGAAAATTAAAACTGGGGCAATGAACCTGCATATCCCTAATCTCAATGGGATGGGACAGCCTTTACACACAAATATTTACTTATTTTCTGAGTGAGTAATCAATAACATAATTTGATTACTCAAAGAAATTAAATCTGGCTCTCCAATGGAATAACCTCACATATGTGAAATGTGATCATTTGACCCCCGAAGTGATCTTTTGCCAAAGAACAAAGCAGTCAACCAAAATAACAATAGAGCAGCGAGTTAAGTGTCACAAAATGAAGACCGTCACGGGCAATTATTTTATCTGAAGTTTCAGTAATGTCACGAAATTACAAAAGAAAATACTGGAGTTGTGAAGGATGAGGAGCAAACTAACTGAGATGGCACTGACATCATCCTGGTCAGGTCTACAGCAGATTTTAATGGAAGATTCAGTCATCTTGAGCTTTAACTTGAAGTGACTGCTTGCAGAAAACATCCAATTATTCTCCAAACATACAATTTAAGTCCTTTAATATCAAATACCTAGCTTTCATCTGCTTATCTCTCATTCTACTAAAGCAAAAAGTTATTATTTAAAGTTATTAATAAGTTGCACATTTCACTAAATTGTTAATGAAATAATTAAAAACCCTTCAGCAAGACCACCAAAGGGAATCATCCAATCCAGGGCAATCATTAACAAGGTTATCAATAGAAACATACATCTCCCTTCTCTAACCTGCACGGAACAGTGCAGAACTTCCTCATCGAGCAGTACTGGACACAGAAGGTGTGTAAAGATAAAGTAGCTTGTGAAAGGGTCATGAATAACCAGTCCCATTCCTGAAAAATTGCCATTCATTCATGCAGAGGGTAAAATTTCTCTTGTGCCTATGAATACTGAACTGCCAATCACATCCACTGTAACTAAAAAGCAAGGTTTGGAACTCAGTGCTGACCTAATTTCAGGACACAGAACTGCAAAGTGCTACTGGTCAGAGATGGATAAGATGTATTCCTGTTCTCCTATTCCTGCGTTCACCTGCAGCAATTGAACAGGGATCAGAGGACAAAAATCCCTTTCTCAGAGATGGAAGAAGTCAGAGTCAAGGACCCAAAAGACAGCTACTTGACAAAATACTAGCAGTGTTGATAAAGTATACTACTGGTCTTTACTACTGCTTTGAAACACATACATGACATTTTTTCACACAGGACTTATGTACTAGTACCTAAATATTTCATTGATAAATAGTTCCGAGACAGATAAAAACACCAGGCTGAAGCTGAAACCTGTTTACATGTTCCAGCCACTGTCAAAAGGCACTGCAGAGCACACTGGGCAACAAGGAATAAAAGTTAATGAGCAAGACAGGTTACTAATACAGAGCAATCCAGACTGCTTTGTAAAAAGAGTAACAGAAGGAAAATTGCATCCAACACTGCAATATTAACAGCCTAACTTCTCTAGCTTGTTTGTCAAAACTAAATTGCAAATTGATCATAATTTACTGCTATTTACAAATAGAGAAGAAATTGAGTACCAAAATGACCAACTGAACAATCAGGTACAACACAGATAAGCAGGGAAGACTCACAAATTTGAATCCATGCATTTCCAACTGGAAGCAAAATGCAGTTTTACCCAAGAATAATTAACTGTTGCAAGAAAAGAAAGTGCTATAAATTTCTTTGTTAGAAAGAATCTTTAAATTAATACTACCATCTTCCCAAAAAGTAATTCTAGTCTAGCCATATAAATATTTTTTGTTTTAATTTACTTGCAAGAACCACCAACTGAAATGCTACATCTCCTGCTACAAAAAAGATGAGGCTGAAGGTCATCTTCCCTTCAGCTTTAAAATCAATGGGAAAACCTGGCAGAAAAGCAAAAGCAACTGTCACTAGACAAACAACTGTCAATTGTTTTGCTGTTAGCTGTTCACTGACAGTCTCTTTTAACATTAAATAAATACACACAGAAGCAATCCTAAAACAGTATCCACAGTGATTCAGATCAAAGAACAAAATGAGAACAAAGTATTTGTCATTCTGCCTAATGGGTTATGATCTGCTGTCGATTATTAGCAGAAACTGAATGCGGCTAAAAATGGAGATAAACTAATATGTGCTAAAAATATTAATCCATATGTGAACCTAAACCCCCACTTGACTTACCTTTTGAATGAATTTCTCAACACTCTGTACAACATGCTTGTAGAACTGAAAAATATAATAGTATTTCAATAGAGAAAATCTGAAGATGTATATACTTGTTCAAGTATGTTGCTATATCGATAGCAAAACCAGAAGCAGAAACTTTGGATTATTAAACAGCAATCCAATATCTACAGCTGAACATGCAATCTTCCTTAAAGCACTTAATAGTATATAAAAGAGCTAATATCTGTGTTTCTTCTTTTTCTTGAAGATTTTTACACTGGATTTTTTGAATAGCATGCTTATTTATTGAGAACTAGGAGAATAATATAATTGTTCCACCAAAACACATGGTTATTTCACTGTACAGACTGAAGATGTTCACCTAATGTTACTAATCACATAACTTCCCTGCATTTCATTAATTAACAGCATCTACTACATACTTCTTCTTTACAGTTGGCCTGGCTTTCATGGAGTTGTTTTTTTAAATCTCACGTATAATCACAATGGCTCTAAACCATGTAAATAATTGAAATAACCACTTTACACAATTAAATGTTGTCACTGAAATGATAAAAGTGGAAGTAGGATTTCCAAGTTGAGTACATAATAAAACATTTTGGTATAATTTAATTGCTTAATTAACAGAACCATCTATTATGATTTACTACTTAAGTTCAATACACGTTTTCAGCATTTCCATTATACTGCAACACACAGGCTTTAACTTACATACTTAAGAAAGCCACTGAATTTCACTCTTCAGTCATCAAATTACTCTTTCCCAATTAAACAAAACACCAATATGGATTTCATTATCTGAAAACATATCTGCATTGTTAGCAAAGGAATGTAGATAGGAAGAGCATAAGATTGGTCTGTCCTCTTTTCTACCTCTCCAGCTTTCACTGAGTTTCCAGTTGTTTTAATGCTTAACACTAATGGCATACTTCTTTCCTTCACCATTTTTCAGTGACTTTTTCTGCTGTGCCGTTGTTTAGCAATTAGTTTTACTTTGTGGCAAGAATAATCTTTAATGAGTACACTAAGACTTCAACTTAAAAACAATTTGTATCCAAGCAACAAGAAAACTGAAATCTATGAACAATATCCATAAAAGGTATGCTAGGAATTCAGAAAAATGAACAGTTGTATTGATCCAAAGGCATGCATAAATTCTGGGGAGGGAGGAACAGAGAGAGGGGAGAAGGAAGGGTGAATTGTAATTTTCTATTTATTCATCTGTTAACAGGCATGTCAGTGTTTCCTTTGTAAACTGAGGAAAAAACCCTGTCTTTCAGATCTGACAGAATTCAGATAGAGACAAATTGGTATAATTCTTTCTCACATACGACAACCAGCAAATGAAAGTCACACACCACTTTTAGCCTTCTGCTGCATTCCTGGATATCACATATGGTCATAACCTGGAAATTGTACGCACAAGGGAGGTGGAAAGTTCTGAAGCAAATTCTTTAGACTATTTCACAAAATTATTTTGACATATATGAGAAATGTAAAAGAGGTCAAAAGAAGTTAACTGATTTCATACCTTTATAGCCTTGATTGCTGCCTTGGTGATCTGTGTCATTTTAGCTTTAGAAATGGGTGGCTTATAATCATTTAGCGAGTACAACTGCAAGAAAAAAGAATTATCAGAAATATAATCTGCAGTTATAAGCATAATACATTATTTTTCCACAAGAAATACCATTTATAATTTTCAGTGGATTTTATGTATTAAGCAAGAAAAGACATTCCCATTTAAGAAAAAAAAAGAAAAAGCTCAATAACATATAATAATATAAGATTTAAAATGCTTAAAGGAGAGCAGGTTCTTCTTTGCAATGGTCCCTATATATACACCTAGCTTTACCAGCACTAAATACTGGAGGTATTTCAGGCGAAGTTACAAAACAAATACTTACAACATGCAAATATGGTAGCTCTTATTATGTTTTCCAGAGCAAAGACATTGATATACTTGAACTACTTTATGGAAGCGTAACAAAACATTAACTTAGTATATTCATCATCATGTGCCTGCTGAATCTGGTCTTTTCATTTTCCATTAAACAAACAAACAAACAACAACACCAAAATCAAGCCCAGTGAGCATGAGCATGTACCAATTTTGACACTTAGACTGTAAAAAGTACAGACTTCATTCATTCTCTGCATTAACCCAGGAAAGCAATATATTGGAAGTATTACAAATGCTTAAGCAAAAATCCAGCTGTGTTCTCAATTTCAAGCAGAGAATCTTCACTAATATCTAACCAGCAAAACAACCACAGCACACAGGTAGTGTAGTTTTGCAACAATGTTCTCCCTGGATGCAGTATTAACTGTTCATTTGACTGGTACATACATCTCCAAGCAGAAGCAATCCAGCATGACAGGTATTCATCAGAAATTTGCTGCACAGTGAAACTTTACATTAACTAAATTCACAGCTATGACTGATGGGTTGTAAGCAGAAGTAACTCCTCCCCAAAGCTATTTACTTGCTGTGAAAATCTCTGATTACCCACAATATATGATTTTGAACAAAATGCTGTTCTTTTCTCCTTCAGGTCTAAGTGTTATAAGAGACTGGCTGATATTTGCTACTTTCAGACATAAAAAGACCAGACACAAAATGCCAAACCAGATTCAAGGACATTCTTGACTTACATTTTATTTTTGTTTACAACACACATATTTAGAAGCATGTTAGTTCAAAAATGGAGTTCTGATAATAGAAATGATCATCCATAACCAAATTTTTATTTCCTTCCTAGAAGACAGGAAGAATTTCTGACAGGCAGTTCTTCCATAAAACAGTAATTGAAACAGAAACAAAGCCAAAAAGCCCTCTCCTCTCCTATACAGCCTGAGAAATGCAATATAATGAACCAGATTAATATCCATACAGATACTTACAATATCTTTAACTTCCTAATATTTGATCAATTTGTGGCGAACTGCTAGCTCAGAAAACATAGTTTAGAATTGTTTCTATTTAATAAAGCAAACTGTAAGACTGAACAGGATCACACAGTGGAAAGGATTAGACAATCTTAAATACAGGTCATGCTCCCCAAGTTGCTTATAATAATTTATTGCTGAAGGTAACAAGTAGATATTATTTCATCATACTTGAGTTTCTAAGAGACAAGGATTTGTTCTCCTTGCAAACATGAAATGCTTTTTTTCTATCCTTTCCTGTCAAAATCAGTTTTAACCAAAACCTCCTATAGCTGTCAAAACATAAAGTGAAAAAAAAAGGCTTGTCCAAGCAGAAGTGTCTGTCTTCTCAGCTTGAAAGGATTTCCATTAAAACTGTGAAATTATAACCAGTTCACAGCTAGACATCCACTTTTAAAACAACTGTTACTACTTCTCACTAATGCTAATGCTAATTGCTGTTGCAAAATATTCTGAATTATTTGCATGCTGGTCACACAACAAAAAGCAATACATTTCTAAAATGTAGGTATATGAATGCTCTTCACCACCACAGGGAAAAGAGGGAAGAGAGGCAAAAACCCAAGTCTCCAATCAGTTTCTTCTCTGTTTTCACAGAATCACTAGGTTGGAAGAGACCTTCAAGATCATTGAGTCCAACCCATGCCCTAACACCTCAACTAAATCATGGCACCAAATACCACATCCAGTCTTTTTTTAAACACATCCAGTGATGGTGACTCCACCACCTCCCCTGGCAGACCATTTCTGTATTTTATCACTCTTTCCATAAAAAACTTTTTCCTAATATCCAACCCTTGATGCAGCTCAAGACTGTGACCTCTCATTCTGTCAGTTGCTGCCTGGAGAAAGAGACCAACCCCCACCTGACTATAACCACCCTTCAGGAAGTTGTAGAGAGTGATAAGGTCACCTCTGAGTGACCAGGGGTCACCCCAGGCTAAACAACCCCAGCTCCCTCAGCCGTCCCTCACAGGGCTTGTGTTCCAAGCCCCTTACCAGCCTCGTTGCCCTCCTTTGGATGCGCTCGAGCGTCTCAACATCCTTCCCAAACTGAGGGGCCCAGAACTGGACACAGCACTCAAGGTGTGGCCCCACCAGTGCCAAGAACAGGGATGACCTCCCTGCTCCTGCTGATCACACCATTCCTGATACAGGCCAGGATGCCATTGGCCTTCTTGGCCACCAGGGCACACTGCTGGCTCATGTTCAGCTGGCTGTTGATCAGCACCCCCAGGTCCCTTTCTGCCTGGGCACTGTCCAGCCACACTGTCACCAGCCTATAACGCTGCAGGGGGTTATTGTGGCCAAAATGCAGGACTCGGCACTTGGACTTGTTAAACTTCATCTTATTGGACTCTGCCCACCCATCCAACCATTCCAGGTCTCTCTGTAGAGCCCTCCTATCTTCCAATAGATCGATACATGTCTGCAAATTTACTAATGGAAGACTCAATACCCTCATCCATGTCATCAATAAAAACACTGAACAGAACTGGCCCCAGCACAGAGCCCTGAGGGACACCACTGGTGACTGGCCGCCAGCTGGATGCAGCACCGTTCACCACCCCTCTCTGGGCCCCAGCATCCAGCCAGTTCCTAACCCAGCAAAGAGTGCTCCCATCCAAGCAGTGGGCTGTCACCTTTTCCAGGAGTATGCTGTGGAAGACAGTGAGTTTTGCAGCTCACTGTTCAGCTCCCAGTTACTCAGGTAATTACACAGGTAATTATCAAAATGTAATCACTCATCCTGGCTACTGTTTGGCTGGATGTTGTGCAACTACAGCTAAACTACTTCATGGAACACTACAGCACCAGAAACTTTTTGTCTGTATACTGTTTCTTAGCAGAGTCATTTTAGGTGCTCCTGGTCACCATTCTCAAGCCCGAAACACTAATTAGTAAAAGCAATTTACAAATACATGAGCAAATGTGAAATCAGCCTAGATTCAAGAAGCCAATCTTGTCAATCTAAAAACAGTCCCTGATGAGATTAGCACAGGAGCTCCTTCACCTACAACACGCAGAGCTGTAAGGAGGGAGAACCACTGACTCACACAGATACTCACAGGGACCACACCTGACCAGGCCATCAGCTTTGAAATAATCTGGGCCCTAATGGGGCAGCTCAAAGTATCAAGGAAGCCACTACACAGTGCTTGGAAACAAGCGAGAGTTGCACACAATGACTCTGAGACATCGGCTGTGTGCAGTCAGGTATCTTAGCACCACTTATCAGGAATATACCAAAAGCCAACAGGACAACTTGGGGTGTTGCCAACATCCCGATACTTTATTCCACGTAGCAAAGAGGCAAATTTAGCATTAAGGACTGATAATTCAAGGGGGAAAGGTGGTGGTGGAAGGGAATCAATAAAGAGAGTTAGAGAGAGGCTTTTTGGACAATGGTTACATCTGTTACAGATTTTAACAGCCACTGAAAAAACAGAGATCCCAAATTTAGTACCTGCAAGAAACCAAGAAAAGAAATAAAAATTCTTCAAAAATTATTTTTCCTTAATTGTCTTCAAGAAGCTTTTAATTTACTATAAAATATTGCATCCTGAATTTTTCATCCAGCACAGAAGATTCTTTTAAGACATTTGGAATTTGAATAAGAAGTTAAAGACACATGTGCTATTTTAAAAATTTGTGCTTATATCCTAGCATAATTTTTCCTATGTGCCCCTTCCTACAGATGTTTAGCCAAACCAGTTTGCTCTCTAAGACTAGTGTCTTAGTTTTGTAAAACACTCATGCTCATTTGCAAAAGGTAACCACGTGCCCTCACATAAAAGAAGTCTTAATAAACCAGAAAAAAAAAAGGGCAACATGGTTAAATAGTAAAGTCAAGGAAACTCTCTGAAATAAAACTATACACTTGCAAAATTAGTAGCAATATTCAAAGGGATGGGGAGGAGTGGGAGTGACCATAAACTCTGGCTGGTAATGTATGTGCAAAAGATAGTGCAATCAAGTTTGAGAAACAAACAGGAGAAAGCATGAAAATCAGCGCTTTTCAGAAGAGAGAAGGAAGAGCAAACCTACTAAAGTGCTTGTCCCAGACAATCAGCACTTACAGGAGGACTCATAGGAGATAAAGCACAGAAAAAAGCACACACACACCCCCCCCACCCACACAACCCCTGTTTTGTTTTGGTTTTTTTTGTAATCTACACACTAAGGAAAAACTGATCCCACACCAGAATCCTCCTGAAGTGTGTTTACAATAAGGTAAATAACAAGCTCACAATGTGAAAAATAACAAAGTATTAGAACAGAACTCCAGAATGCAAGACTTGGTAGCTATGATTCATGAACCCTCATTTAAAACACTCTTAGTTTTACAGCTCTGAAAGACAGGAAAAGCAACACGAATTTCTGACAGGCGTTCAAGGGGAGAATTAGGAAACAAAGGATCAGTTAGGTTAAATGTTTGTACCAGAAAAAAATCACATAAATTACTTGAAATAAAAGTATTAGTGGGGACATAGATAATTCCATGCAGCTGTTGTAAGGAACGGCAGTATCTCAGTAGATTATTGTTCTCTGAAAAGACTCCAGGAGCACAGTAAGAAATCACTGATATAAAAACAACTGGACCACCAAAACATATTTACCGAAGATCTCTCACAAAAGGGTCCCAAGAAACTATGCTGTCCTAAACAGGCCCTTGCATGACAAATAACCCAACCAATTACTCCTTAAATACAGCCAGCAAACAATCTGAATGAACAGTCATTTGGCGCACGGCAAAGGGAAGCCCCAATACAACCCACTTGTGCCTGCTGTCACCTATATTCTGGTTAGGACAAAGTCAGATTGTCAAAAGTTGAAGAGGAACATTGGTGACTCCACCAAGTAATAAACAGGCAGACAAATTAAGCTCAAGTACACAGGAAGTAGTGGACACTGGCTTTGAAGCTAGCTATCGTCATTCAGCAAAGAGATCTGCTGATCCATGAGAGATTGCATTGAAGACATCAACTCAAGAGTAAACCAGAAAAATCTCAGTAGTAAGTGCAATAAACGGACATTTAGATCCACATTATTTAGGCAACAGTACTAACCTACAGGGCATTCTCAACCGTACAATCTCCAAGGCAGGCATGAAATCATCAGGGAGAACTAAAACTGTGGAGAAGCTTTCAAGTGAAGAACAAAGGTTCTTCAGCTGGCAAACAGGATTACTAAGGAGAGGCATATATCAATACAACCTCAGCACTGAAAATCAAGTGGGAAGGATCTTCCTCACCCGAGGAGCACACCACATGAGATGAGCAGGGAGTGAGCAAGAGTCAGGTTGGTGGATGTGGTCCCAAACTACCCAGTGTGGTTGTCCTTAGCCTGTAAGGGCAGCTCTGGCATGCCTCAGAGGGAATTGGCTCAGAACCTAAACTGTCACCATGAACTTGCTAAGTCTGTGCCCTGATACCATAATGAAACCCACCCACTCTTTCAAATAACTGTATAAATTACAGTCAGCTATCTGTATGATAGTATAAAATGTAGCTCTCCATTTAAAAGGTCTTATTCAAATGAAGTTTGAGCCTTATCACATCAAGCAGCTGCATTTTTTTCACAGTAGAAATACAATTCATTTCAGAGGGTCGAAAGTGAAACACTGTAATCTTCAAGTGCCAGATAAAACCAGAAGTTTCAGACGTTTTGAAACAGACCAGTGCACACTTACAAGCTAGAAGAACAAAGAAAGGGAGCAGACAGAAACCCATATGTAAACTTAAAAAAAACCACTTTAGAGCTGAACTACCATATGATTATGAAAAAAATTTTCCATTTACTAGCCACTTACCGCTTTTCTGGATATACATCAATTCATCTGAAACATTTGCTCAAAGGCAAAAACTGATCAATATCTTTAAATGTCTGATTACTACTAAAAGATATTTGACTACAGACTAATACTGTTTTTTCTAGTTATCTTCCTAAGTTCCATGTTGTATGATTTGCAGAGTGAAAGTATTTGCACCATTTCTTATATGAAAACCCAGTAAGTACAGACATTTGCTGTTGAAATCTGAGGCATTGCTGTGGAAAGCACCACAGTGTGTGGAGTCTCTTTTTAAAATGTACATTAGGAATTTCTCTCCAAACACTGAACATCTATCAACTGCTGATGATGTACATACATAATAAATCCTAATTTAAAAACCACCTTACAAGTTGATGGATTGATTTATTTTTCCTAATCATTTAGTAACTGATTTTGCAGCAGAAAAAAAATATGCTGATCTCAATCAAACCAAAACTCATCTCCCATCTATCCTACCATCTAGAGAGAAGAAACAGGCTCCTGCTATTTGCCCAGAAAAGAGCAGTGCTCCAGTGACCTATGTATTCACCCAAGAGTCACTCTGACACAAAGACTCTCCTAAGCAGTCCCGCAACACAAACACAACATCTGAGAGAATGCTGTTTCAGTTAAGGTAGAGCAACTTAAAATAAACTGAAAGGTTAAACCCTGATTAAAAAAAAACAACAAAACTGCAAATATACATTAAAAATTTATACAAAGCTTTGTTTTGTACTGTCCATTCTTGAACTATGGCACATTACTCAGAAAATTAAAGATGAAACATTTCCCATCTAAATGTAGATGGCATTATCACACAAGGACAAGGAAGGAACAAAGACTAAAATTCTACAGAATGGGGAGGGGGGGAACAAGAGGGGATGAGGCAAGAGTTACACAATCAATGACAAGTCACAAGGAGTCTGTACTGGTAAGGTAAACCATTTTCAAACTGTTAGCTCAGGTTTTGAAAAAAAAAAGTATTAAGTAATTAAGTTAGAAAGAGCATTAATGCACGATTCCAGTATGATCTTTTGGGAATAATTTTATTTTCCTCTGAGAGAAGATGCATAGCCAAAGTAAAGAGAATACTTTCAAGTTACTGCAAAAAATGCCAGCCTTTTTTTCAAGACAGCACACTTAAGAGTAGCATACATTTGATTTCAATGTCAATGAACATTTAATGATCTACCTATTCTAGAAAGCTGTGGACAAGACTATTCTGCCTGCCTCAAGCATTCTAGATGACTGAACATGATCAGCTCCAAACACATTGCCAACAATACAGGAAACTACAAAATACAAATGAACATTAATCTTCTCAACCCATTTAAGCTAAAGAAATCACCAGATAAAATTCACAGTGAACTTGTGGGGGAAAGTTGTTTCGCTGGTTTCCTGTATGATGATTCCATCCAACAACTGGCATTTTCATAATTAGGTGGGGGACAATCAATAAACCTTTGATAGAAATATGCATGCTTAATTAAATGCTGAATATAAATCACAGGAAAACCTTACAGGGAAGACCTCAATCTGAATGGCACCTCAGGGACAAAATGAGTCCACAAAGATACTTGTTACAAATCCTAATCTGTCTCAATGAAAGCAATTCCCAGAGTCATGTTCCTGCAAAGTAAGAATCAGATGACAGCCAAATGTCCATGTAAAGCACACAACAGCTTGTTACACAAATAGCATTAGAAGTCTTAATATGATCAAAGTGCTAAAAGTTGTTTCTAAGACTATCTCTTTCTTACAGAAATGTACATCTGTGTATCAGGACCAGGCCAGCAACTAAAGCCAGTTAATTACATTCACAATTCTGTATTTTCCTCTATCTGATAAAACAGTATTATTATTTGTACAGCAAAAAGTAATGATGGGGAGATCTAAGACACTACATACAAGGCAATATTCCAGTGTACATAAAGGTTAACAGCATTGTCAATACTCATCTTCCCCAATATAATTTTAAATAAACCAAGTCCTTTTTCCAAACTTTGGGAAAAAAATACAAGCTTGCTCAAAGATCTAATGAGCTATATGAATTACATGTTGGGACTGGGGGGAAATGCAAAAGATCAGGTTGATGCTGTAAGTAAAGCAGTGAATTTCTGCTTTGTATTTTTTTCTTTAATTCTGTTAAGAAAAGTAGTCTTCAAGAGAAGCCCTACGTAAAAGTTAGGGAATTTAACAGCATATTTCAAAGTTTCATAATTCACTATCGCAAAAAATAGTTTTATCATTACAATCATAATTAAAGAAGTACTTAAAGTGAAATTTACTGTAAATACCCCTAAAAAGCAAACTCTCAAAAATGCACAAAGCTGTAGTTTATAAGGCAGTACTACAGGCTGCTAAGCTACAGCCTAAAGCTTCTCAAGTGAAGACCAGACATCATGCACATGAACTTACATCCCCTGAGGATGGGCAGTCACTTACACAGCAAGTTACTACACGTATCCATGAAAGGTAATGGCACACTGCACTTCTGCAAAGCCCATCACTTAATTCCAACATCTTTCAGTGCTCTTATTCAATAGGCAAAAGAGCCAGACAGCTGTTCCTGTACCAAAATTTTGAATAAAAAAATAGAAATCAGTACTAACTTTATTAAAATTTTAAAAGCTTCATAAATAATATATCCCTTTTTTATACCTCTGCCACATCCTATAAAGACAAGAAGAGCAGCTAAGAAAT
Organism: Ploceus nigricollis; assembly: GCA_013399945.1. Lineage (NCBI taxonomy): Eukaryota > Metazoa > Chordata > Aves > Passeriformes > Ploceidae > Ploceus > Ploceus nigricollis. Next base: position 389,895 of record VXBC01001721.1, on the reverse strand, counting down.
AATTTTTCAAATAATTTTTGCCATATAATTTTAGAAGGATTGAAAGCTATGAACAGCTCTAGTTTCATGAGATACAAAGGAACAGATATTCACAAAGACAAATCTCTGCAACACTGATACAGCAGCTAAGGGAATAAACATTTTGATACTGACACGCCAGGACTCAGCCCATCTCTTAAGTATGAGATAATGACCAGTGTGAGGGATATCAGTTACAAATCTCTCTACAGAAATATTTTTAAAGTTTTCTCTGCCTGCGACCAGGACACAACATGAAAAAGACATTAAATAATGAATGACACTAACCAGACATCAAGTATCTGCAATATCAATGCAAAAAACCCAAAATAAATACTTAGAAGTCAAGTCAAATACATACTATCTTAATAAATTAGGTTAACTTCTTTCATACTTCAATAGCATTAAAATAAATCAAATCCAACTGGAAATACAGAAATAGTCACTGAATAGCTTACTAAATATTAATATCACCACACTGTAAAGAACATGAGTATTGTCATTGATTCCTTTAAAAAAAAAGGACACTTATCAACAGATTTCTATTAGGTTACATTTTACACACTCTTCTGAAATTAAATTTCTTGGAACAGTTACTCAAAGTGCATGCCCCTATCTCTCAGTGTGTAGGATTTTAACTTGATGCTGAGTACGACCTACCTATGAGAACTGTTATTTAAAACCTGTCAGCACTTTGTTACCCTCAGTGCTGCACATAAATGTTAAAATATATAGCACAGATGTGCATGCAGGATGACCAGCATGGCAGATGCTCCTTTCAGCATAAGGTATTTAAGTTTGGAGGGAAAAAAAAAAATTCTGTTCTTTCAGTTATCAACCAAGATGAGTTGCCAAAATTCAACATTAAAAAAGTACAGAACGAGTGGGTTGCAAGACAACAGCAACTACCTTAATACACCTGTTTTCATAACCAAAGTGCATGACACGTGGTTTTAATTACGAAATATAAAATAATAGTCCATTTTCTTGATAGCTAAGTGCATGTTTGTTAAAAAAAATTTGAAAGCAATCAACAACACTCACATCAAAAACTCAGCCCCTCCCTACACATCAGCTGCATTACATACCACTGTTTATGTTTAAAGAGGACATTTAAATATTCATGCCAACTACTGTACAGGCAACTAAGTGAAGTAAGATGCAAAGGTAATACAGCAGTCCCTCCAACCCATCAGATAGCAGCACACGAAGTCAGGTGTTACTACTGCTGCATTTGTATAGTGCTTCTCCTACTTCTTCTGTCTCAAGGAAACACAATTATGACTTTCAAGTCTACTGAACCCAAACAATTTGAGATGAAACAACAAAACTCCATTTTAGTTTTTACATATTTGAGCCACCAGCCCATTTACAATTTTCTTTAAACCCTCACCATTGCTCCATTCAAAGAGAGCCTCTAAGTACTCTTGGTACAGTCTGCTTTGTACAAATATGAACATAAAACTGGAATTTAAAGAAACCACCTGGATTTGGCTCCACTTTCCTGAACTCCACACAAGTGCAATACAGATGCTTACTTCAGAGAGTCTCTAGAACATACTCCACTTGCTCTTAGCCATTTTTAAGCCATCAAATACAATTCCCCCTTTTTCTCTTCAGAGTAACTTAGGGTGCTTGCTGCATGGGAACAACAAGCTTAGAAAGACCTAAATGGACCAAGTGAAATAGGCAGGTGAGAGTGAGCACTTCACCAATGCCTGAACTCCCAATAACAGAAAGGAAGGATTGACAAAAAATCCAGGTAAAAGTATCACACAAGAAAACAAGGAAAATAACAGAAGCATTTCACTTCAAGCAATTTTCTCATCTTTCCTGCCATATGGCTAACTTCCATATTTCCATTTTATCATTATTATATAGCTAATTCTAGATCAAGAGGAAAACAGATCAGCTTCTGTCACAATATCAGTCTTCACAGATTTCCAGATGTGATCTTGGGGGCTGCCCACACTGGAGAAGTACCCTCTGTCCTTGTTCCAATGCACTAGTTTGGTAAAGTGTGGCACAACAAAGAGTTAAAAGCCTTAGAGAAACCTAACTACAATCACTCCTCTACAATTCTGAGATATGAAATATAGGAACAGATCTTAAACATTTTGAAAATCAGACTCACACATTTTCTCTGCCAACTGTTTTTAGAGTGCATGACAAAAACTGTCTTCTTGTGTCGATTTCAAAATATCTCCTTGGATATAGTTTAAAACCCCTGCATTCACAATGAAACTTAATTATTCAAATTAAAAAAAAAAAGCAATCACAGATTGTACTGGATTGGATTTCTCCAACCAATATATTTGTCATATAAATGGTCTTCATTTCCTGTTAAGTGCTTAAGTGCTCCACTTCACTCTTGTGAAAATTAAGAACCAAGTGGCTACTACTACACATCTGGTAACCAAGTTATGAAGACCAACACGTTAACTGAAGCTATTCCTTTTCATGTGAACCAGATTTGTTTTGTTAATATGTACAGGAGATTCGGTATTCTGAAAGACTTTGATTTGATCAGGTCTTTCCACTGGCTTCCAACAATCTGGTTAATATATTCTAAGCTCTTGGGACTTACCCTCTGAAAAAACCAAAAACATTTGTAAGTATGATTATTTCTCTTTTTAAAACTGCAATCCCATCACTAGCAAAACATTAGAATTGTATTTCTATATATCGTACTAATTTCTAAATTATGCACTGAGAGCTCCATGAAGTCCTGCTACAAGGCCAACATTTTTAAACCAAGAGTTTTATAGTGAGAGCAATTTACAGTATTTTGCACTTTACAGAAAAAACAAACTATAGAATAACAGGGGTGGAAAGCAAAGAATGCACATAATTAATTCTACTTAAGTTTTTGAAAGTAACTAATAAATACTGAAGATGGAGAACAAAAAAAAAAAAAAGGTATGGAAACCGTTACCACTCAACTCTAATTATTTGGAAACACTGAGCCCTAGACTGAACCACTCAAGATGATGGATCTTCTAAATTACCTTTCCCAAAAATGCATGCTATTTCAATAATAAATTTCAATTCAAATATGTAAGACAGCTATTTACTTCCTTGCATAAAGGCAGTGCACCTTGTTCAGCTGTTATATTTTTTTATAAAGCACTATTTACTTCAATCTTTCAAAACTAATGTTATAAACAGTATCTTATAATGAACAAGCTCAAGGCTACAAAAATAGGTGGCTTCAACCTCTCAGGTGTTGTTACCCTCCATTATTTTACTGTTCAGCCACTATCCGCCCAAACCACCATTCCCTGCTCCTGGATCTTAGCTCTGCCACCCTTCTTTGGGGCACATCTTCTTTAGTGCCTTCATTATAAATGGGAACCAGAACACTCTCTGCCAACCCTCAAAATCATCAACAGCAGACACATTAACAAAGCTGCCAAGCCTCACTTTCCACACATGTAGTTTAGTAAATTAAACACGTGCATTATATTTCTGAATGTCAAAGCACCAGCCACCCACTCATATAACCAAGGAAAGGAGAAAAGAACAACCTCATGCAATCAAAAACTGTACTCAGTTAAACCAGCTAAGTTATGTAGGCAAACTCTTGCAAAAAGAAGTGGAAGCAAAATGATAAATTGTTGTATATCCATAGTAATCACCTTTGTACAAATGCCAGCTCACTTCCCAAAAGCCTAAGAGCAGAAACAGCAGGCTATTACAAGAAATATGCATTTCTGGTAGGGGTAAATCTGATAAAGAGAGGGTCATGGTGACAATGCACTCATTTCTTCTTACTTCCTCCAAATGTTAAAATTTTAAATTCTACTTATAAAAATGTCTCCTTTTGATCAGTACACATGGCAAGAACAGGTAAAATAAGTACTAGTACAGCAGTAACTGGACAGCATGTTTTTGCCTTAAAGAACATGTACCCTAAAGTGAAGAAGCAGTTCCTGAATAAGGTTAATAGAATTACCTACCCAACTACTGCTGTTCTCAGTGCTCCCCAAGAAATACTGCAGAAAGTAGCTCCAAAGAAGTAAAAAAATGGAAGAATAGAAACACACGCGCAACTTATGAAAAGTTCCAAACAGGAACAAGGACTAATATTGTTTGGAACTTGAAAAAAGTTGTTTTTGTTTTTGAACTTTCAAAGCCAAGCTCACTGAACTCTGGTCGCACATATGAACAGCCAATTTATGCACCTCTGTCCTGGGCCTCACAATGGAGTTACACCAGTGGCTGCTGAGGCCACGAATGTGGGCTATAACCATGCCTGGAGGAGCCACTCAGGATGAATTTTTTGGTGGCTGTCCAGAGGTAAAATGATGAATCAATTTTACAGACAAGAAGATAGAAGACCTCTTCCTAAGTAAAAAAAAACACTCTTATAGGAGTAATTTAAGTACTTTAAAGTACTTTTAAACCTGCCTTACCAAAAAGTTTTGTTCTGAATGGCTTTTTTCCTGTAAGAAAGACATCTGGATTACCAGACTCCACTTCTACAACTGCCATAGGAAAACAGACTGTTGGTCATAGAATGGTTTGGGTTGGAAAAGAATTTAAAGGTCATCTAGTTCCAACCTCCCTACTATGGTCTGGGACACTTTCCACTAGCCCAAGTTGCTCTAAGTCCCATCCAACTTGGCCTGTAACACTTCCAAGGATAGGGCATGGCTCAAATAGTGGCAAATTCAAACAAGACTTGTTAAGATAGTTTTAAGTACTCTGTCAAAGACTGTAGCCCCAGGTATAATCTTGGTAAGCAGGTAACAACCAAAGGATCTGAAGTTTTAAGAGTTCAGAAGGACATTTGTTTTAAACTGCAAAATGGCTCGCTGCTCTCTAAACAAGTAGCAAGTAGGATCAATACTTGTAACTATCCAGTTACAGCCCCAGAAAGTTTGCAGAATCTGGAGATCTACACAACTGCTCCAGGCTCACAAGGATCTGATCTAGATCACAGTTTAAGAACAAATTTAAAGTCTATGTATCCAAGACTGAAAACCTATCAACATCTGTCCTATATTTCACTAAAGAAATTAGGTTCTTGAGCAAGACATGCACCAAAATAAAACCAAACCCTAACATTTTTGGGCCTTTAACACACACTTGCAGGAGCATGTCTTTACAAGGCCAGAAGTCAAGGTTCTGTGGCCAATGAAAACCAAAGGTCAGATCAGTCTTTGAAAGTGTGATATTAAAACGGCAAATGTTTATTCAGCACACATGGAGACATTTAAACAGGTGAACATCAATTTAATATTTACTGTATCTTGAAGAGAAAAGGACTTTCTTTCCCTACACTCTTTAAAAAATCATTGAGAGACAGCAAAGTTCAATTCTTGCTGGGAAACAATAGAGTAAAACACTTACATTTCACTGATACGGCTCCTAATGTTCCTGACAGTAAACAGGAAACTAACAAATTCTTACATATTCTGTTGCATCTTAAGGGAATTCATGTAAATATTCATGCTTTTTTTTGAGAACCACTACAGGATTATACAGCGAACTAAAATGGAACACATTTTTCACATCCACCCAAGAGGTTAAGAATGAAAAACAGAAACAACTTTTCAGATGTATGAACATCTGCATGCGGGTGCACGTATCACTTTTTCTTCTGACAAAAGACAAAAGTAAACCAGAAGCTCACATCCCAATTTGCTACAATAAAATTTACAAGAATCTGACCATATATGGGGCAGCAGATAAACAAAAAAGAAAAAAGCTTTAAACTTATCACAGCTGCAGAGTCCTTCAAACAGCAGAGGATATGAAAGAAGGTAGTACTCTTTTTTATGGCTAGTAAAATATAGTGACAGAGAAAACAGATACAGATTTTGCCATTGTCACAGCAGCAAGGAAAAAAAACCCTGCAGATGTTTCAGGTGCTTCAGCCAATATGAAACATGCAGCAGAATCCAAGAAAAATATCTTGACAGGGAGTAGCTTATGTGTCTTCTCACTGTTCCTTAACATAACTGCTAGTATCTACTTGCAGTAATCAAAGCCTGGCTGCTCATTTTATAGAGCATCCCTTTTTTCCCCACTTTCCCCAGCTATTCAGCATCAATCTCTATTTAGCATCTTCATGAGGCATACCATTTAGCATTTTTCAGCATCAACTGGCATTCTTTCATGAAAAACCTGCCTCGTTGACTTAGAATACCCCATTTAAATAAAGTAGTCTGAAACAGAATATTTAGTTTAGCCTTCTGTACCTTGATGCATCCATACTGCAATGCTCAGTATTTAAAATGTGGGTCATTTCCAACGGTCACATTTCTGAAATTGTAGACCACTGAACTGTTCCTCACTGAGCCTTAAAATATACCTTCCAAAGAATTGTCATGATAAAGGTGAACAATGTAAAATGAAGTGCAAATGAAGTATAGAGACAACAGCATTACCAGTAAATTATCAGTGTCTGCCATTTCTCTACCACTGATCAATTTTGGAATGACAAGTGAACCCAAAAGCAGCAATAGCCACTTTATGCATCAGCTTACTTGACTCTCAAAAGCATTATGCAAACCAAAAGCTCAGTGTATTTTAGGATGAACTATGCAAAGACAACCATTTTCACTGTCAATAACAGCTGAACACCAACCTAGGAATGCTGCAGAAGTTTTAATTATGACTCTAAGACCCTAGAAGAGAAAAGGCACAACAACCCACACCACCTCTAAACAAACAGTAATCACTACCTTAACCTTACAGCACTTTACGTGCATCCCACTTTAAGATGTCAGATATTCCAGGTCTCTGTGATGACACTTAAGTTTTCTATGCAATTCCCTTGTACATGAAAGCATCAGCACCCAACTATACAGACAAGAGAAACTGGGCTTTTCATAGAAGACACACTCAAGTGAACAAGGTGTTTGTGAAAGGAATGAGAAGACACATGACTTTCTTGTTCCTGAGCTTCAAGGGATCAACTTCGCCTTACTCTATTTTACCTTTTTTTTAAATATACAATTGTCCTTTTCTTAATTGCATCTCCAGTGCCATAATACACTGCATTGCCTAACAAATACAAATACAGCTGAAACTTGTGGCACTGGACGATAACAACTATTGTGCATTGAGTTCAACAATGTAAATTCCAAATCTAGATATGCTATCTAACTCTCCTGAGCAGGTTTCACCATTACTAGCCTTCTAAATGGCTGTAAATCAAAGATGCAAGTACCAGTCTTGGCAATTCAAAATGAAAACAATATTCAATGATTTGACCAAAGCATGCATAGCTTATGCAGGAGATATTTTTGGTTTGTTTTTAAAGAGAATGCAAAAACAAAAACATCAGTAAACATCATGAACAGCAAGACTTGATGAAGCTCATACACGAAGAGATGTGTGCCTGTATGTGAGTAAAGATATTGATAAACTTTAAATTATTAGAAATGCTACGTTTAATTGAACAAGATCAGTGAATTACTATTGCAGTTTTTAAAGAAATAAATATCTAAGTTGAATTTGCTCTATCTTTTCAAGATTCCTATTACTTAATTTTTAGAGATGAAGGTAGTATGGCTAAACAAAGTGTAACTTCAAATATTCAGTTTGTGTTGTACTTAAAAATGAATTTGCGGCCTCCGTTCCCCCTAAAATAAATTACAATCCTGTGACGATTTATGTGACTACAAAACTATTTACATTTATTCTACATGTTAACACAGAAATAAATTTTTAAATAATTAAATGTGTTTTAGAATTAAAACACCCATTGGTCTTCTTTTTCCACATAGTCTTCACACTATAAAGTGAAAAATAATTTGGCTTGCCACTGCAAAAAGGACAAGTATCGCAAGAAAACTCAGTGGAGTATAGCACTCAAAACCAACTTCAAGACCACTACCTGAAAGCAATGTAACAATGGCCAGCTAGAGTTGATGATGACAGCAGGACTTTAACACTGAGCCAACTGTGTAACAAATACTGAATTATATACATCTGCAATTAAATCATTGTCATCTAAGCACTGGAACTGTGAGGATACACATGCTTGCCTCTAGTCCATTTCAATTCCTCTTTAACAAAATACATTTTATAGAACATATAGAGAATTTGAAACATTTGACTCATTTTCTTCTGTCAGGACCTGTTCTTGAATCTGATTTTGTGTTTTTCTGAAAAATCTCAGGGCCTAAACTGAGGCCTGGAGGAAAATGGCTCTGCAGTGGTAAGCCTTTGTGGTGCCAACTGTAGCAAATGATAAACTCTGTGGTACAAAACACTGCCAGTTACCTCAACACTATACTAACTCAGTTGTATATTATTCCAATTTTCAGTTGCCAAGCAGTTTTAATCAAACAGGAAAATGTCAACCATTACATGAAAACAATACTGAGCATGTTTTATTTAGGAGCTTGATAATTTCTCAGCTTTAAATTTATCTTTCCCAAGACTTGAAATGTTAGGGCTAATTTTATATATACAACTAGGTACAGCAGACAGCACTACGTATCACCACTAGACATTGAACAGCTTTCCACAATAGCTGCCATTATTTCCAGTAGTTACTGGTCAAATAAACTCAAAATTCTTCTTTCCAATCGAATCAATGACAAGCCTATTTTAAGCACTTCAATCCTGACTACCATATAGGATAGTCACAACACAAGATATTGCTCAGCTCACACACAATTTTGGAGTTAGCTATACTCCCTAGATGGATAGCTGCCTTTATTTTAGCATTAGTGCAGAATCCAGACACAACTCCTTCCTTTAAAAAAACCAAATTAAAAAATCAACCTGCAAACTTGAGTGTTTAAATGTATTGAAATGTTCCTTCTAAAGTGTCATCTGGTTTTCACCAGTAAGTTACATATATTGTTGTAAAATCCTTAACTGAATGCAAACTGCGTAAGAAAAAGTATGGTAAAAGTTTTTATACAATTTATTCTGTCCCATCTGCTGCTAAATTTAATTTACATCTATTTTAAGCTAAAAAACTCTAAAACAGGACTCAGACGTCAGTTCTGGAGTTTAACATGACCTTAAAACATAATATAAACAAAGCACAGGATTTTACAAGTAATATTTACAACGAATATTTTGTAAATTAATCAAAACTATTTAGGAACAGCAATATATAGACTCATACACTTTAGCTAATTCAAATATTTAGTGATCATTTCACAGTTCTAAATTGCAAAGTGTATATAGGTAAGTTCAACAAGAGAAAATGACAGAAAGTTAAATTAAAGTTCCGTTCTGCACTGGGTACAGAGGTGTTAAGAGTGGCTAGCAGTGACACTTGGGATTCTTTAACTGTAGCAAGTCTGGTACCATTTACTTCCAGGACCAGGGTTTGTTTAGTCATGGCATCTTTAAAACCTTCCCATCATTGTAGCCCAGCATTCAAATACAGAGGTTAAATCAGAGATACTGTCCATTTACACCATAGCAGGTAAGGTGGTTAAAATGACACTGTCAGATCTTCTGCATTTTCTTTTCCAACAACCTACTGTCTACCATTTTTAGGCGTTTAGAAAATTTAAGACATAATCTAAAGCTCTCCTCTTCAGCACAGCTGCCACCTTAAGTCTCAGACTTATTTTTACAGTACTTATACCCAAGTGCTCAGCAAGTCAGTCAGAAGCTGTTTTTCAACATGAAGAGGAAGACTTCTGCTCCCACTGATAGGTATATAGAAGGAAAATGTTCTGAACAACTTATGTTCTTCTGTTCTTGTGACCAGATTCTTCCTTTTCCCTGCATAACAATATAGCAAATGTGCCAATCAAGTAGTAAAATAGGAATAAAAGTTTATAGTGTTCATTTTCTTCTACTGGCCACAATGTGCTTATTTCTACTTAAGAATTCAAACTGCATAAAGTGCAATATCTAGAACTGCACATCTAGGTTAGAGCTGTACAAGTTCTCCTGAGTTACTGGAGACTACCTGCTCATTTTAGAAATCTATCTTACTGCGCTTGCAGAAACAACAACATGGTTGCCACACTGTTCCACCACAGGTCAAATGAAACAGCATTACTCAAAACCATTAAAACCGTACTACATCCCTGCTGGGACTAGTGAGAGGGCAACTATGAGCTTCAGATGTGAGCAGTCTCTAGAGTATACATTGTAACGAGTGCTGATAGTATCTAAGATCAATATAAGTTAAAAACTACTTTGTAAAATGTAGGACTTCGTAAGAAAAATAAGTATTTGTTTTTCTTGCTCGTACATTAACTTCAAAACACAAATGATATCGTCACAATGACAGCAACAAAGCAGAGTTGCCACAAGAACCATCTTGCAATAAAATAAACATTAGCTCAGCACAAAAGAGAAGCCAGGTGCAACATGAACACCTCAGCCTATATATATGTATGTGTTCTTGGGTTCCGTAGCCTGCTCTCCACACAGTGCTTCAGTGCAGGATCTGAGCTCTGTGCAGCATGTAAGGAATATCTGCTTCCATCCTGACCACTGCGAATATACGACTCTTAAACACGGAGACGAACCTCCAATGCCTTTGTATTCTTTTCCCCAGATTTAAAGCTTAGCTGCACGAGGTGTTAAAAGTGCGCGCTGGCGGAGTTCGGACACACATGTGAGGAGGAAGAGGGTGGCAGGAGAGACGAGAGAAGGCGTGGAAGGGCACAGTCCCCGTGCCCGGCGAGCCTGGACCCCCTCGCCGCCCAGCGCAGCCTCCTCGGCCGCTGCGTGAAGTTGGCCGGGCATCACCCGCCCCACCGCAGGCCAGGCGCAGGGAAGGGACCTCTTTCTCCTCCTCTTCCTCGGCCTCCTCACTCGTCCTCCTCTTCCTCCAGCCCGCCGCCACATCTATTCTTCCCCTTCAGCCGCCCCCAGCTTCACGGCGGAAGAAGCTGNNNCCCGCAGCCTCCCCGCTGCGAGGAGGGGGCAGGGAAGGCGCCGGGCCCCGGGGCCCCGCCCGCTCCCCGGCCCCGAGGAGGGGAGGCCGCCGGCGGGGGGTTACACACCTCGCTGTTAAAGGCTTTCACAGCCTCCATGTCGCGGCGGAGGCGGGAGCCGGGCGGCTTCTCTCCGCTGATGGCGGCCGGACCGGANGCACCGCCGCCCGCGCCGCACCGCACGGGCGCTGCTGGGATGGCGCCGCGACCGCCCCGCCCGCTCTCCTCCTCCTCCTCCTGGAGCGGGTGGGAAGGAAAGGGTTACGGGATCAAGGTGTTAAATGCCGCTGCGTTTCGTCACCGGGGGGCAAATCCAGGAGTTCTTGAGCCACCCTTTTCACCGTTTCGAGATCCCCGAACCGCTCGCCTCCTCACGCCCGGCCCACTTAGCCTCCCTTTCCCCGCAGCAAGGCCAGCCGGCGAAACTGGGAACGGCATGTAGGCTTGAAAAAAGGCAACGGGAAAAAAAATCAGCGAGGCGTAGGAGGGCAAAAAAATTTCATAATTCGATAAGCCCACAAGCAATCAGTACTATTTATCAAGAGGAAAGGAGAAAACCCAGACAATCGTAATGCAAATCAGTCACAAGCCTCAGCGTATTTACTACATGAATATTATAACTCAACAATTCCACACCAAAAAGTCGCCAAACGCATCACCAGGCATTAAGGCATTTCTGTTTGACTACCCAGGGCATCTTGTCAGATTAAGTTTCGGACAGGGTGCACTTCTCCATGCCCTCAGCACCATGCCAGACCGGCAGAGCACCTGCCTCTCCCTGAAGCACAAACACCTTGCTTAGCTGAGAAATCCCAGCAGGAGCAGTTCTGTCAAACAGGAGGACTTACTTCCAGGGCATAGATTTTTGTTCCCTCAAACACAAAACCACCACATGACTCACCTTTGCCAGGAAGAGCCTCAAGGATCTCAGCAGCACTGAAGATGAAAACTTAGGTTTGTCTTTAGTTGCTGCTTTTCCCTGCTTGGTTATGTCCTTTCAACTCTACTGACACAAAAGTGCCCCTCAGACAGGACCCACAAAGGCTCTTCATGGACAGTGAAAATCCCAATTCAGGCCTGAGTCAGGGACTTCAAATTGAAATGGGCTTTATTCAACAAACAAGGTAACATAAATTAAGGTAAGCCCAACATTGGAGGGAGACCTGGAATCCTACAGCTCCATTCTTACAGAAACAAGAGAGATTACTAAGTCTTTTTATAAAAGGAATTGGAAGTTCCTCCTGTCTTACCCCCCAATAGGCTTACTTAAGGAAAAAGCCCATCTCTAGCAACCACCCTTGTTGCAGTATCAGGCCACCAAGAGGGTCAGGAAACACAAGCAAATACCCTGTTAGGATGAGAGGACTGTGTCTGTTCAGTCTGGGAAAAAACCCAGACAGCCACGGGGTAGGAAGAACACCCAATGCCTGCAAAATAAAATGACTGAATAAGGCTCAATGACGTTTGATTGTTTTTAAACAACTGAATAAAGTTCTTTGCAGACCTCCTACACAGCAGGAGATCAAGAGGTAGTAGTCTTCACTTAAAGCAGGGGAGCTTCTGACACAACCCAAGAAACACCTTTTTGGTTGTGAAGATGGCCAAGCAGTGGAGTAGGTTTTCCAGACAGGCTGTGCAGTCTCTAGCCCTTTATGAAGTTCCTTGGGATAAGAACATTAGTAAGCTACTCAGAGGTCACAGCCTGACCCTGCTTTGAGCCAGAGACTGGACTAGACAAGCTCCCCAGGTCCCTTCTAATCTGAGTGGCACTGACACTCTATGAACTGCAGAGTTCCGTGCAACCTTCTGGCAGTCCCTCTTCACAGATGATTCACGAGAAGCATACTATGCTTACCAGGATGGACAAGGCCTGTTTCTCTTTAGAGTTTTGTTTCATTTGGGGCTTTTTTGTTTGAGGTTTTGGTTGTTTTTCTGGTTTTTTGGTTTGATTTTTTTTTTCCTGTGGGAATTAATTAAGAGTAAATAAAATATGAAGAGACAACTCTGTTCAAATTATTCTGAGGGTTTTACAGGGTACTCATTGTACTACAAGAGTAACTGCTGTAACTATTTATCTTGTACTCTTCTGGAAAGCTTACTGAAGTACTGCAGTTACAAACAGTTCTCCAGGATCTGCTAACTTCCCTTTTAGGTGAAATTGAAGCAAGCCTAGTTTTCCCTAGCAAAATGGATGGAATTCCACACTGCAGAAACTTTGTAAGAAAAGTTTTGGCTTCAAAGTGATCACAAACTCCCACTCAGTTACTTTTCAGGAATATTTTTTTTCCAGAAGCATAAGAGTTATTCCAATAAAGGAGAAACCAAAGAAGAAGGGGTAGGATTTACACTTAGAGATACATGCACAAAGCCTTGACCTCAGAGTCTGAATTTGAAACTAAGTGGTTCCCCCACAAACACACACATGCATTTTCAGCCTGCTTTCTGTAGGTCTGTAATAAACATTTAAACAAGTATTTTTACCACTTAAAATGTTGAGGTAGCAAAGCCTTTTAACAGCCCTTTTTAATTCCAGCAGTAGAAAGAAGAGCAGCACATTACATCCCTGATCTCAAAAGGAGCTAGCTGTCATCCAAGAATGAGAAAGAGGCTACAGAATGAATACTGTAAAACATCTCAGATTATATTTACATGGTCTAATTAAGAAAACATACAAATGACGTAACATTGAAACAGTGTTAGTGCAGAAACACTAGCTTATTTTGGGGCAAGGTGGCCTTGCCCCACAAGGCTCTCTAGTTCAGTGACCAAAGCCAGGAGATTTCTCATTGTGCTGCACAGCAGAGTAAGCGTCAGCTTCCTGCACAGCACAAGCTTTCTGCAGTTCCAGTGCTCTGCACAACTAATCAAACTCATACCAGAAACATTAGTTCTGCAGATGAAATCCCACTTGCTTCCCAACATGTCAATGAATTATATGTGGGATTTGCAATGATGGGGCACACTTCCTGTGTGGATGCAAACACCTAGGTTTGCAATTCTGAAAAAGAAGCAGGACTGAATACATCTTTAGTCTCCTGTTCTTTTTTTTTTTTCCCATAAGAGAAGGTAACAAAGGTGTGCTTGCTTTTTTTCCTACTTCAGACAAGTCCAAATAGAGACTCAATGGATCAAACAAGTGTCATACTGGCAAATGCCCTTAAGAAAGCTGTCATCCAAGTAAGCAGTCCCCTGTTTCCTCTCAGCAGAGGAAACTACATCCAAGTGTCCGGAGGGAGAACTGGTGTTCCAGTTGACAGAGAACAGAGTAAAATAGATCTGTTATTAGTAACTTAGCTTCAGGTCATGTCAGTTTTCCTCAAACTAACTCCACAATTTCTTTGAATACACAGCTACAAGTCATCCTCCATGCACTCTGTCCATTTCTACTTAACTTTTCAGTGCATTTTCAAGCATGCACTTGAAAATTTTACTGAAATTTAATTTCTCCCCTCTGTCCTTCTTCACTAACTCTACCTCATCCTTCTCTTTCATTTGCATTTTCAGTCCTCTTAACCTCGATAACCATTTTAAAAGTTTAAACTAACAAAAAAAAATATGGAAATAAATTTTATGTTGAATTTTTCCTAAGTTTGTTACAGACATATGTTCACATAAAGAGCTCCTTTTCAAGTTTTAAAAATTTCAGAGGTTGAAAGAGAACTTCTGAATCATTTGTAACCACATGTTACTCATGATAGCCTGACAGTTTGGAGCTCCAGTTAGTTTACTGTGCAGTTCCTCCTGGTCGAGCTTGACTGACTCTTGCACTTAGGCAAGCATGATGGTGTCAGACTCTCAGCGCAACACCACAGAAACAACCTCAAAACAACTTTATTGAAAAAAGCAATTGGAGCTTTAATTTACAGGCCAGCTACTTCTCTCAAGAGGCACACTCTATAAATCTCTGTTGATTTCAAAACAAACTGCTTTAATCAAGAAAGGAGAACAAAGTCTTGGAAATTATCTTCAAGTAACATTTGTCAGACTTGCCCATAGGAGGTTTGGATACCCTGATGTTAAAATGTGCTGGCAGTACAAGTCACACCAACCGTGGCATTTCTAATAAGCTTAGCCAGAAAGCATTTACTAATGTTTTCTTATTCTGTGTGGGGTTCTAATCCTGAAGCTTGAACATCCTGTTTATTGATTGTTGTGTACAATTACAAGGTAGAACAACCATTGTTTCCTACAGCTGCATAGTTACATTCAGTTCTGCTCCTAACAATTCTTTTAAAATAAAGGTCAGACAGTGATTTTACAGTAGCAATTATACCATACTTGCATGATTTTAATGTAACAGCAGAACTACAAGGATAGAAAACCCATATGATTTTAGCTTGCAAATACCACAGAAGACATAAGAAATGTTTTAGAGTAAATTCCAACTACAAACATACCCATTAATTGTTTAAGGGAAGCTGAAATTAAGGAAAAAAATTTTTTCAGTAGATATGTCTATAAAAACATATATGTACTGAAACTGCCTTGAAGAATTCAATCTAAAGAATTCTTGGAGATTTCACTAAAAAACTAAAACTTTCTAAAATATACTTAGGCATTTCAAGGAAAATTCAAGGATGATTCATTAGTAAATTTCAGACATTATAAGCAGCAGAAGACTGCCTATTTGGAGTACTGCTGTTTGTAGAGGAATAAGCAAATGTAGGGTCAAAAACCTGAAGTAAGAACATTACACATGATCAACTGAGAACAATTTTACTTAAGAAAAAAAAAGTGTTTACCAGCTGGCTTTTTACATATGGGCTAACAGCAATGAGGGCAGACCTTAACCAGCAATTTGGATCCTTCCTTCGCATACTGTTTCTTTTTCTCTCCTGCCATACAGCTCAAATTTCCAACTTGTAACAATAAGGCTGCAAAAGCAGAGTTATTTCTCCCTTTTTGCTAACTCAGCATAACAAAACGGTGCACAACACACTAAGAGTGATTTCTATAATGTCTCTTTACTGTCTCTAGCAAATAACATAGGAAAGTGAGCAATTTTGGTTCAAGCTTTTTTACTTTGCTTTTGAGCTCAACAATTCAGATTTAGAACATCACATTCACTATATTAAAAATCTGCAAAGACTTGAAATCAAAATTTTAGCCAATGCTTAAGATCACTTTTTCTATCAAAAGTAAGATTATGCGATACCACAATAAAGACAATAAAATCAGTAGGCAGATCTCCTAGGCACAGGCCTTTGCCACAGGTATATATGGAACTGGACACATTTTTCTGCAGTGGTTGGTCCAGACTTACCACATGCACCTGTACTGTGATAGCTACCAAAGCCTCAGTCTTTAGAAGCCCAGAAATGAAGGAGTAGCCAAGGTTTATTTCATACTGATTAAACCTAAACATCTTCAATGTCTAATCGATTACTAATAAGAAAGCCTTTCAAGGAAGATATTCCACAGAGCTGAAATATGCCTCGCTATCACACTGACAGTTTTTTCTCACATTTAGCTGCCAAGCACGACTTTCCCAGTTTCAGATCTTCTTTTCTGTCAAGTTACGACCTCATTGCGGTCGTATCATTTACATTTTTTTTGGTCTAAAGAAATGGAATTCTTGTATCAATCTTTGCATTTCAATAAAGAGTAACTCCAGTTAGAAAAGTAAATAATTTCCTTACACTTTCTTCTAGTAGATCTTGGACAGTGAGGCTCAGCTCATTAACACTGCAATAGGAGAGACACCAGAAGTCCATGGTGGCACAAACTATACGGAAAGTCTGTTTTCTTTCTAAAAACATACTCATGACTTAAAAAAGAACAGGTCAGTCAATTAAAGCTTTGCACTGGAAATGTTAAATGCGAACAAGCAGAACAGAGATAATTGCACATACACACAAAAGATGTGGGCCAGCACAAAAGTCCAAGGAATTTTAAATAGCCACCACCTTACCCGGGGTGATAAGGAAAACCCTGGCAGAAAAAAAAAATCATTAGCTACTTACAACTGTTGCAGGAAAAACTGACATAGCTATACTTTCTGTATACTTGTGTGTTCCCATTTCAATGTGTTTACTGAAAATAGATACTATAATGACAATATTTGCTATTTACACTATTAACTCTATTTTGTAATAGTGTCTGTTCCTGACATGGCAATTAGCTTTTTCTGTGAACCATTAGATTTCTCTCCAGATGCCCTAGAAAAAAATTACTCTATTCAATTGTAGTGTATATGGTTAGGATAAAACAAGTTTTAAAAAGTGATACCTTGAGTGTAATGCTCAAATTCTACAAGAGGAAATATTGTCCTTCTTGAATGTTATTAGGCAACACTATCTGCATGCTTCAAGCTAAGCATGAGCACATGTTCACTAGTTCAAATAAGCCATTAGTTAGACCATCTGCAAGACTTATTGATCAGAACTGCGTAAATGGAATGATGGCAAATCCATTTCTTCCTCCTCCAAGAATGAGACTTACCTTTGTAGGCTCACAAAGAAAATATAAACATTTAATAAATAAAATTGCACAGAAGATATTAAAAAACAATAAAATCATAGGGTATGAAGGTCAACCATGTTGAAAGCACAGGCAGAAGAGAGTAAGCTGAATGTGCAATGTAGCAGATGACAGCATGGCACACATGGAGCTTGGCAGGAAGAAATACACCCCCAGTGCAGGCAGAATCCTTTGTCCACTAAAATCTAGTGGCTAATAATACCTCTTAATCCTTCACCTATCCAAAAGATTCAGGAGTCTCTTATTTCTTGGCCTATAACTAGCACGAGACAGTAACTAACAAAAAATTATTTATAAACTCCATCTAGGGAGGGAAATGCTCAGCACCTGAGTATACTTAATTTTAACACTTTTGAAGTTTCCTAAAGACTGTGCTTGTGCTTGCCCAATCAGAAACTGTACAGAAATCACCTGCCTGGTTAACCCTGACAACCACCTGCTTGTGAGCATTAAACCCAAGAATGCATAAAATAATATTTGGAACAGCACACTGTCACAGTGGTTGCTGGTGCCTGAACTAATGGAATTGCTGGGGATAGAGAGCAAAATGTTCCTTATTGCCTCTGTAGGAACACTGGTATGGACTTCTCAGTACAGTCCAAATGCCTCTGTTTGCTTTAGCTTTGCTACATGACAACTTGTAATCCACCTAGCCTTTTTAAGTAAATACCTTTACTAACAAGGTATGCATTGCCATGCTTTATATCCCTATGTACCTATGATACCCCACCTTCAGCTTTCAGGCTTCTAACTTAGACTTCCTAAGGGCATTTATAGCCAAAATGTAAGATAATGAGAGATATGTGGCCTATATAGACTTTAAATTCCATATAGAAAGAACTATGATATACAGGTGAAAAATTAATGCTACAAGGATGGAAATACTAAGAAACTTTATATGCACTTATTATAATACTCTCAGTGTAGTAATTTTTTTTTTTTTAATTTACCAAGCAATGACAGGTAGATCTTACATTGAAGTAAGGGGATAGGGTATTCAAAAGCTCTTTATTAGCTTTCTTAAGACTTTGTGGCTGTAAGATCTGAATTGTTGATTCTTAGAGGAAATCATCTTGTCTGGCAGAAATCATCCTCTCCAGTCTGATGTGTTTTACAGTGGTCACTGCCTTTAAGGATAAGCCTTAAGAAATTAACACTGCTATACTGTGAAAGACTGTTTTGCGTCAGTAATAGTACCACTACAAGAACATGAACATCCAAGAACATTTGGTTATCTGCTCTTGATGTGAATGCATTAGTCAAAAAATTGCTCCCATTAATTCCAAATAACTCAAAAGATGCTAAATGAGGCATTCAGAAGCACAGTAGGGCACAGCAGAGAGACAAGCTTTGGATGTGTTCATGGAGCTTTCCAGTTCAACAGCAAAGTGATGTTAACGACAGTGCTTTAAAAACACACCTCCCCAAAATCCTCCCAGAACAAAATGCAAATAGTAAAGCTTAGCTCTCCAGACTAGAGCTCAGCTGCTGTTATCAGCCAGGTGAGACTTCTCGGTCTTATGCTTGCCTTGCAAAATTCACAGAACAAGATGATGTAATTTAAAACCTCTTACACAACCCAAAACATGGTACATGCTGGCCAGTTGGCCAGAAAACCTTGACCAAACTGAGTATTGAGCTTCATATGAAACTATTCAGGTATAATTAAATTGACAAGAAACTAACCTGCAATCTGCAAAAATATCAGTCTCTTGAATGTCCAGTATAAAACCACTGCAAGAATGGTACAGAGATAAGTCAAATGCATGTAGTAGACAAACAGCATAAAAAGCTAAAAAAGCTTAATGTATTAACTATTTCCTAAGTTTTAAAAAGCTTTCAAATGCAATCTTGTCTTGGTTTAACTGTGTTAAAGTTAGAAGAAGACGTAAGAAGATATACTAAGATTTATTCTTGTGTCCTTCAAATAGAAGATACTGAGAAAGCGATTTCTGATGAAAGCTTTCCCTGAGCCACGGTTTTCCTGGCATGCTGGCGGTGTTTACCAAATGCTTTACAACTGCATCCCCAAAGGGAAATTTGCACCAGTAGTCTCGCTTCACAGGTTAAATGTCTGAAAATGCCCTACTAGCTCCTGGCTCCTGACTTTTTGGGGACACAGCCTGTAGTCTCTTCACAACTTTGGTTCGTAAAGAAGTAAGACACAAACTTTTGTTCAAAATCTGCATGAAGGAGAAACAATTCTATGGAGCTTGATAAAAGTGTCATGAGCCATCAGGACCAGGTACCTCAACTCGAACCCTGGCCTCGCTCATCCAGCCGCAGACCGACAGCTGAGTAACGCTGAGGGCAGCTCTAAAAGGGGGAAGGGTGGTGGCGAAAGATGTTTTTGTGTTTTCGCGCTGCACTTACAGTCCTGAAGGCTTTTTCCTCCCCTTGCTGCCCCAAAAGCCTACGAGGCAGTCCCGGCTCCACGTGGAGGCAGACCTGCAGCCCCCGACAGCGAGCTCAGCTCTTTGCGCCCCAACGGCGGGCGTCGGGCGGTTCCATTATTCATCGTTCAGGCCGGTGCTTCCAGCCGGCTGCCAAAGGCCCGGAGCCCCGGCATTTCCCGCGCCCTCCCCGGCAGGAGAGCACGCTGGCCCCGCAGGGTCCCGCAGCCCCTCAGGGCCCCGCCGCTCCCGCGCCGCAACGGCGCCACCTGGTGGGGCGGGGGAGGAAAGCGCCTTCCCTCGGGCAGCCCGGGCCGCCTTCACGTCGCTCTTTTCTTTATTTTTGTTTCGGTTTTTGAGGGAAATACGGTTCCCTTCCCTGCCCTCGGCATTCCTTGTTTCCCTGCTCACATAACCCCCCTTCACGCGTACCACTGAGGGCAGTTTGGCCGCAGTCAGGAGCCAGCAGCTCCCCGCAGCGCTTGCTCCACGTACTTTGCAGCACAAATCTGGAAGCAGGCGGGTCCCTGCTCGCCCGCAGGTGCTGACCGACCTCCACTCCCGGCTCTCCCTAAAATCAGTGCATCCTCCTCAACAGCGCAGCCTTAACAACGCATCTGACAGGAGGTGGCTGGTTCATCAGCCAATCTTTTTATCTCCCTCTACCATTTCCTGCTGGTGGAAGTGATTTTAAAAAACAAACAAAAACCCCCACTATTCTGCTAACAATCTATATTAATAAAAGATTCCCTTTACCTGCATGCTGCTATCCTATGCTAATTATATATGCCACCTCAAAACCAGAGCCTGATTATTAGCATATGATTTGCACTTCAGTTATAGTTTTTGCTGATTTTTATTCAGTTTAGGAACTTGCCCCCAATGTGCTTTGCATACTGAGGACCATAACTTGTGAACTCAGCTTTTGTCCATCAATCACCGTGTTCATACAGAGCTTTGCTGAAATAAATGCAAGTGATGAATCACCTTTTCTAGATATATCCTGCACTATCTCCTCCTAGTCATTTATGGAGAAATGATACAGAGTGTAAGTAGATATGAAATGGGAACCTAGCAGTTTATTAGTGCCTTTATAAACTCATTCTTTTTCTCAATTTAATGACTCAGTTTTCTCTTTTTTAATTTTTGTTGCAATCTGAGTAAATATGGTTCAGTCACAAGCTACCTAAAGCCTAGGAAAATGACTGCCTCTTACAAAACACACAGAGATGGGACTCCAGTCTTAATTTTGACCTCTCAAAGATCCTAGTTTTAAGCACTGGTGAATTATTTATACAATTCTGTACCCCCTGATTTAGCATCAGGTAGGACGTATTGGTAATACAATGTAACTAGGCCGAGGCTATACATGAATAAAGTGCATTATAACCATAGGCATAATGTCTGTCAGCCATAGCACCTGTATTTGCTTAATAGGTCTGACAGTCCTGTAATTAAAACACTAATTCTAATAAAAGGAACCCTGGCATTAGTCATTTCTGCCTGGTGGGTTCTCTTCAAAGTGTGGCAAATGATGATCTAAGTACAAAAAAAATTTTAAAAAATGCAAAACTCAAGTTCTCTCTATGTTCAATACCCAACAAGTTGTAGTTGATGCTAGAAAACTGACAAGAATCAAAATAAAATAAGACTCTTTAGTAACAAATGCTATGGCAGGCAACAATAAAAAGGAAACAAGCCTATGCTCCTAGCCAAAAATACTCCCAAAATAATTGAGTTAATCAGCTTTAATAAGGTAGCCATGAACAGATACATGTTCATGAACTAGTAAAAAGGTAATATATGGCATTTGGATCTTCTAAGCATGCTGAGTAACTGTAGGTGATAGTTACTATAAGCCTGATTCCTACATTCATAATGGAATCAACTTTTGAAAAAGAAGTATGATACATCCCTATCTCAACTTGCTATTCTTATACTAGAATTCTCTCTGAAAAAAAACCCAAAAGACAACAACTAAAAAAAGCATTTATTACAAAAATTTGGTCCTAATAAGTCAGTACAGTAATTACTCTCAAATCTAACACCAAATTGTGCGCCTGACAGTGGATCTGAGCAATCCCATGAAGTCTTACAGAAAGGAACAAAGTGGCATCCAATTATAGGATCAGACTGCAAAACTGTAACTGATGTTGACAATTCCCTGGGATTTCTCTTCAAATCTATTTGAAAAAAGACTGGCTAGACTTGGAACACAAGGATTTAGTCATGGGCAAAGCTAAATTTCATGCTTCTGTTGCTAGTGAGACTAAAACAAGCAACAACTGTTCCTCCAATAAAGAAGGTACAATCAATGCTATTGTGCACAGTTTCTTTATCACAAATTAGATGTAGTCCTTAAAATTTTGATATGTTTCCAGTGCCATCCTTCACACAGAGTTACCTACCAAGAAATTAGTATTGAGTTTTCATCTGCTGTGACTTATTACATATTGCTCTAATACCTACACAACATATGATCTTTGAGGAAGACCTGGAAAAAAGTGCAAAGAAGAAAATGCTACAGAAGAAAAACAACTTCAGAAAGCAGGTTAACACTAATTAGTCAGTAGTTAAATACAAACAAACCAAACCCATTAAAAAAGTCATGATATTTAGATCACTAACTCTGCATCATTTCTGTCCAGAGACCACTTCTATGTAAGCTTTACTCCACCAAGTAAAGGAAAAAAAATAGCTTGTATGCATTTTATAGTTATTAACATGGTTAAATTCCATTATGTTGAAAGAGTGGTGCATTTTTTTTTAGGCATCATTAGTAGTAATGCATTTCTCCAAAAACATGACTCCCAAAACCATAAAGTAACACCTTACATTTCCAGGTAAGCAAAAGTCCTTACTTAATTTTAAACTCTACTGTTAATGCTAGGTTTTGTGGAAAAGAGAAATACTATATCAGTTTTTCCAAGGAGGCATATAAAAAAATCACATGGGGAAAAAAAAGATGGATTTAATCTGTTCATATCTAAGGAACATAATGAAGAGTTCCTCCTCCTGAGCAAAATGCCTGACAAAATTAAGGTATGGAGCAAATATCACTTTAAGAATAAAAGTGTTGTTGTTTTAACAAAAGCTACACCTAAGATGTAAATAACCCACTACAGGATGATCACTCTGTTTCTGTTAGGTGCCTGTCCTTTTTCCTATTCTCTTATTGGGCAGTTCCCTAAAAAGGCTGAGCACTTACCTGAAAAGCCTCTCCTAGAATAGGTAAGAAAATTAATGCCCAATACTAGCAAATTTAGACCACTGTACAAGGAGTGGGATTTAGCCCAGCACACAGCATTTCCCTGTGCTAATACACAACAGTATTTATCATGAAGTGTGGAAAACTGGGGAGGGTGCTCCGGTTGATTCAAACAGAGGAACTGTAGTACCCTGGCTCTAGAGAGGTAGACACCAGAAAAATTGCAACACAGCCACATAATCATAAATAAAGTTTACACAAAAAAGAAAAAAAAACATGCAAAAAAGCTTTTCCAGAACTACTTTTGTATTTGAAAGCTTTAATAAGATAGCCTTTTTCCCTTTTTGAGTACATCTTCAGCTAAGTCTTTCTTCATCCAGTCTATCACAATAGTACAAAGACTTCCTCAGCAGAAGGTAGAATAAGTGAAAGTGAGTCAGAGCTTCCTTAGGCACAAGAAACAAGAGAGGAGCTCACACTCTGCCTAAGTGCCATAAGGAAAAAAAATACTTTTTTTTTTACTCTACATAATTAATGTGCACAGTAATGTCTATGGAAGACAAATGCTTGTGTCCTGCTACTTCTTAGAAAAGAACCAAGGAAAAAAAATCCACTTAACTCACTACCTTGAAACCCAGAACAGACGCAGCACTTTTCTTCCCTAAGACACATGAGTTGCTAACAACAACCGCTTCTCTGAAAACTCCTGAGATACTTTAATTACTTCAGTGATGTCAGTCACACACCTCCTTGACTAATAAGCATGGGCAGACTTAAATCAGGAAAAATAATTCCATCCTGATTATTTATCCCAGCCTTGGATATCACTACTACTAAGCCACAAGTAAGCATTTTTTGGTGTACTAATTTATAACTCTACATATTAAATGCTTGTTGACCTTAGTGTGGCAGACCCTAAGCCACAGTTCTTGGACTCTGGCTTGACACAAGGTTCAGCTTTTCCTGCCAAGGAGTTGCAATCACTGGAAGAGAGACAAGAGCAAAATTAAGTTGCTTTTCCGTTCCAGTTCCCCTTGTTTTCTTGATTTTGTGCACTGTTTGTGCACATATTGGATGGTAAACTAGTTAAGACAATTACAAATTCTGTAACAGCAACAGAGCTCATAACAGAGGTATCAAAGCTTTAAAAGTTCTTGAAAATTGAAACACTTCAAACTATTAGCATATTTAGATAAGAATGCTACAATAATTAAAATAGCAGCTCTTTTTTCATTATAATCAAAATATATACTGAACATTTTACAGCTTACTTACATTTATTAAAGAGAGAACAAAACAGCAGATTAAATACATAAACCACCTTGTTTTACTGCTTGGCTTGTCTTCTAAGTGGTAGTGTGGAAAAAACCCACCTTAAATAGCTAGCTTAATCTTCTTGATGAGAATAAGATACAGGTGATAGAAACCTGTTTAGGGTAGTTTATTGAGAAGGGGTGGTGTACTTATTTGAAAGGGTAAGCTATTGAAAAAGGTTTTTATTACCACAGGTAGGGAGGTTAGAGGGGTTTGTTTATTGTAGTGGGGGTGGGCTGTTTGTTTGTATTTTTTCTCTTTCCCTAAAAATCAAAATCTTGATTCTGAAATTTTACAGCTAAGAGTTTTTGATATGCTCCTGTTAATAAAAGATGTAGCTTGTCTACTTCTACTTGAAAGGTGTAATTAGTTCAGGGACAGAGGAAAGCATGTTGTGGCTGTATTGAAAAATATGTTAGCCTGTAAGTCTTTTACAGAAAGAAAAGATGGTAATGCTTGCAGCTACTGTATTATTGGTAGTCTTCCATACTGTCTTGCCACATAGGCTTCTTGCTCATCACTGATCAAGATGGATGCTTTGTCTCAAAGCCTCACACAAATGAATGAAGTGGCTTACAAAAATTGAGCACATTAGAAAAATTAACAAGGAAAGGGAAGTGCTAAGATTGTTTAGGGAAAGAATTTGTTTTCAAGGTAAAAAAAGAAAAAAACCCTTGTGCTATTTAGTGAGCTATCTCTTGTGTAGTTTAATCAGTATGTGGCTTGTGTGACAAGGAAAAAAAATTCTGATTAGTACTTTCAATTTAGATTCCTAAAGGGACGTGATATAGTAGAATAGGCTTTTATTGTAAGGTTCAGGGATTTTTAGTAGCTTGCATTGCTCAAGCTGTCTATGTGCTTTGTGTACTTGTCATGTTCTGTCATCTCTAAAAGCTGAGATGGGACTGTCTGGAGTTGTACATAAGGAAACTTTCAGCCCTCACGTTTATAGTAACCTATAAGTTAAGAGGAGTAAAAATTACCTGAGAAAAACTATTTCTCCCTGATATAAAATAGAGCATTTCACATGGAATTATTGACCTATTTTCAAAGGTGGCATTGTATTTAACCTAACTGAATATTATTGAATTCTATTACCTGTGAGATAATACTTCCTGGAGTCTTGAGTTGTTTTGTCCTTTTTATTTGAAATCTCCATGAAAATAGTGAAAGTATGATGTAGAAAGTTATTAATATTTCTATAGAGGTATCTAGTTCATTACAACATGGAGAAGTTTAGAGAAACTAGCTTAACTCAAGCAAAACTTGATATGTGTTAAAATACAGTTATAGTTCAGTTATCAAATATAATCTTAATAATAAAAAAAGAAGCTATACAGTCCTTGTTTTTGTTACCTCCTTTTGGAACAGAGCTGCAACTGTATGATGAATTACATGGACACACTCCTTGTAGAGTTTGAGCTTTGTATATTGAAATTTGCAAAACCAATGTTACTCCCTTTTTCACTGCAGATTTTTTATAGATGGGTTTGTCATCTTGAGAGCTGGTTTCTTTCTCTCATGAAGAGTAAGCTGTTGCCAAGAATCATTCTAAGAGTAGTAGGAGTTGAACAGTTATTTACAAATCTACACTTTTTATTTGATCTCTTACAGGGATCAGGCTGTCCCCAGGATGGTGTTGGGTGCAGGTGTCAGACCTCTGGTATCATAAGTTTCAGGCTGCCCTGGGGTAGGGACCAGTGCTCAGGCAGAAGGTGGCTGCTTGACTTACTTAGTCTTCAATAGCTGAGGTTTTTTTGCCAAACTCCAACTGCCAGTGAAAACTCTATGTAATGCCTGCCTAATTTTTTCTATAGCCCTTAAGCCAGAGCACCTCCCCATCTCTTTTTCTGCCTGTGGGTCAATTAAGGCAGCTTACACAGAACAGATCAGAATGGGTTTTCAGTCTTGGGTGTCTGGAGATCCTCATCCAATGACCCCAAAGAGAGGGTGGCTGTTACACTTGTAAATTCAGTCCATCTTATTCTCAGTAAAACTTGTGTATTCATTTTCTTAAAGGGATTGCATGTAACTTGTGTTCTGTTCCTTTGAAATAAAACCAAGAAAATCCTGCTGAATAATGCTTATCTGATCGAGAAAAATGAGAGAACAGAACAAATCTTGACATGCACACTGTAAAAAGCTGTTATAGGCCCCAGTAGCTGCGCATGGGTGTGCTCCAGTTTGTTTTCCCTCCTCCAACTTTGGAAGTAGATAACCATTATTTTGATACAATGTTACTGTGTTAGATGCGAAAAGGTCCCTTGACATCACATGGCTAATTGGGGCTCCTCAGTGAATAGGATCTGGCCTTTTAGCTGTGTTCTGAATGCACTATTGACTTGCTGACAGGAAGCCCTGTAGCGATAACAAAGGAAGAAATGATTCAGCAAACACCGGAAAGCCTCCCTTGATTTCACATCTGCTGGGCCATCTATTTCCATGCTGGTGGAGCTGCCTTCACACGAGTCCAAAGTCTCTCATTGTTCACCACTTGTTTCCTCTCTTTTTTCTTCTTTCTTTCTTTTTACTTTAAAATGTCGCATTTTTCACAGGCAATATCAAAACCAAAATAAAACAGCTTCTAGAGTGATGGAGTGTCAAGAAATATTAAATACTGCTGGCTGTAGCAGAAAATGGATATGTGAACACAAAGTGCTGCATTATGAATGGCAGAGTGATTTCCAAAATTAACTGAAGAAACTCCAAGGGATTAGGGTATTGTCTTACTGAACTGTGGCAGGCCATTATGTTTCTAGTGTGACTAGACTCCAACCCTTTAATAGCAAAATCCCAAATCCTGCTTTAGATAAATTGGTTTTGGTTTGTTACTGTAACAGAGGCAGCATTCAAAGTTTAAAATGCTTTTGCTTTGTATTACAGAACCCAATGTTCCTAAACAGCTAAGAAAATGCTAGGAGATTATTTTACTTAAACAATAAAGCAATAAAAAAAGCAATAAAGCTAGTTTTTCTGTTGACTCACGTTCCTTGTGAGGATACAGTGTATACCAGCATATTTAGCTTGACTCGGAAAATTCTTTCACTGTATTTGGACAATACATAAACCAGGACATTTTTTTACTTATTTGGATAAACTTAAAACATCAGATGTTCTGGTACAGGTATTGGAATTGTGACAAGGATAATAAGTGCATTAGGAAGTGCATACATCGTAACAGTGGTCTAACCCCAATATGTTTATTTTAAAATGTGTCACACACCATGTTATATATCCTTGTTTTAATGCAGTTCGTGATGTAGGAACCTCCAAATTACTATAGGATATCAAAGCAGTTGTCCATACACTTTGTAATTTAATCTCCTAGTTAAAGAAACAAGTCTGAGGGATCCCTGAAGTTTTTCTTTGCCCTAATGAAATCAGAAGGAAAGTACGATTTGCTCTGCCTGCTCACAGAGAACACTGTCTTCTTCCTGTAGCAGCTTATCTTTTCCACACTGTGACTTGGCTAACTCCTTGCACTGCTCCTTTCTCTTCCAGCTCTTCCATTTTTTCCAAGTGTCTGGGTTTGCCATGATACTGTATTACTGCATGGTTTCTGAAGTTTTTGGTTTTGTAATTTAGGCCTCTGGATTAGTTTCCTTTCCGTGAGGGGATGTAGGAGAGGTGAGGATTGTTTACTGACTCATCCTTAAGATCTGGTGTGAGATCTTTCTGAAGGCTCAGGGAAAATCCTGGCAGACTATGTCCCTTTGCGGAGCTGGGGGGTATGCAGTTTTGTGTCGGAGCCCAGCCAAGACATGGCAAATTTCTGGTTAATCCCATCTGGGGAGAACAAAAAATTATCATATTCAAAATAATGAAAGAAAGTCTTAACTTTGGGTCATATCTTTGGAAAATGGTTGTAGTTACTCACCACTGTAGGATTCTGCACAGTAGGATGGAGGTGACCTGGGGAGGGCAGAAGGCAAAGCACTTTCCTCCATGGCCTGAACAAGATGGCAATCTCTGTAAATATTGTCAGGGTCAATATGAAATACAGTGTTAAGCTGGTGTTAATCTACAAGTGACACCAGTGTCCGTAAATGCACTCCAAGGCGTCAGTGTCACATCCAGTTATGATCCTTAATGGGATTTTTCTGGAGATGCCTATGGACCCAGAAGGCAGGAGGCACTTCCAGTGTACTTTTGCTGCTCCCAGCAGAACTCTTACAATTGTTTTTTGGGAAGTGTTTAAAGAGTGCTTTAAAATTCTCACAAGAGTTTTACAGAGGAAAATGTGACTTAGAAACAGAAACCCCTAGCTAAAGGGAGTGTCAAGCTTTAATTATTACTTTCTTGCTGTGTATAAAAGGCCAATCTGTTTCTTATGGAAAGCTGGGAGTAAAAATAATCACAAAATCTTAGGAGAAGGAAGAGGGAGAGAGCATGCATTTACAGAGCAAGATGTTCCTTGTTGATATGGAATTCAGCTGTGAAAAATGAAATGGGGATGTAAAGCACCGTCTTTATCACATAAGAACCTTAATTTGTCATAGATATGAAAATTCTTTGAATTATCAGTATTTCTTCATCACACCTAGCATTACCCTCATGCATTAATTGCTGTATCGTTTGTCCCATATGCAGATATCTACAACCAAAAAAAGTACAAATGCATTGTGGGTGAAGGTGCTTTTGTGTGGAACAAGTGTAAATATTTAATTGTACTGGGTAGCGTATATGTATGTTTAATAAAAACATATTGCTGTAGATATATTCATAGAATGCATATAGTTCTGTGATATAGATATAGCTCTATAGATATATTGATAGAATATATCTAGATCTGTGAGCAAAAAACTCTCTGTATCCTTACCTGAAGTTCTGCTCCCAGGAAGGACGTGTACGGTCTGGGAGTCGGCTCTGGCCGGGGCTGAGCGCAGGCGGGCGCCCGGCGCTGGGGGGCAGCGCTGGCCCGCGGCTGCCCCGCCGGGACCTCCCGTGCCGGAAAGACTCGTGGATTTGGAGTGCTCACAGTGCGCCGAGGGGCTCCCTGAATCTGCAAGTCAGGCAAACGCAGCCCTGGACAGATGCCCTGCACGCTTCACTCTCTTTTTTGTTTTAAATCCGTAATCCTGTTTTCCGTGTGCATCCCTCATGCACTCTAACCTGTTGGCAGAGCGGGGGGAGCTTGCAAGCTCTGGACCGGGCTATGAGCAGTTCTGAGCCAAGCCGTCTTCGCAGCCCATTTTTGCAATTGTGTCTCTGCCAGGAGATGATGGGACCCGTGGAATCACAGCAGTCCAGTCCCTAGAAGGCCTGGAGTGTACGGATTGCATACACAGAAAAGGAAAAGTCAGGGGGATAAGTCTGGCTGTCCCAGGCAGTAAAAGCATTGTCTATGTCCAGTTGTTTATAGGAAATATGTCATTCCTGTATGTTGATAGGAATACAGGGATTAGTTTTGTGTGTCTGCATGCTTCATCTTTACATGTCTAGCAGCCCAGTGAATGCTGAAGAGATCCACTACTTTCTGCTGGATTTGAAAGTGCAGGAAGCTGCACATTATGCTCTCATGGAAACATTTTTTTCCCCTCATACTGCTATTTTTTCCATTAATTCTAAGCGAAACTTATAGCTCTTCTCTGACTATGTGAAGTATTAGCCAAAGTGACAGAAGATGTATCCCATATAAAGGAAATTCTTGATCACCAGTGAAATGAAAGTCCATTCTAAAAAAAGCTAAATATTTAGTGAATGCTGCTTCTAACATGAACCTTTTAGCTGTCCTGGGACAAGAGGACAGCAAGCAGTAGTATATGTGTTCTATAAAACTGTATATTGCATCCAGCTTTTTTTCTGTCACTGAGGAGGCTCCAATTCTTCAGGAAACACCATATATTTTTAAAAAAATTTCTCTATCAATGATTGTCTTCATTGATGATTTTAGTTTGTGTTACTGGGGAATTATAATTTTTTCTTATCTGCTGTCTTGATACTTTCTTTCTCTAGAGTGCCCCATGGAATCAGATTCCCTGAGCCTCTATTCACTTACGAAGCACGGTGATTGCTTATGGACTTCATTTGTCTGTGTAAAGGTTGCTCACAGGGCTAAGATTGCTGTGATCAAGCCATTTCTGTGTGGGTTTCTTACACTGAATGTAAGAAATCTTACATGATAAATAACATCTCTCACTCTTCTGAGTTTTTAAATGTAGTTATTATACCCAAGTGGGAAAATGATGCTGTGAATGAAGTGCATTTACTTGTTTTATTTTCTGATGGAAGAGGTATCTAGTCCTTGTTTATTTTTAGGGCATTAAAACCACAAAACCAAGTGGTGAGTGTTTCCTTTGGTTTAGTAATAATGATAATATCTGGTCCTGATATCATGCTGTTGGATAATATTATTTCCATTTCATACGTGGAGATCTGAGCACAGCAAAGTAAAATGAATTCCTGGAAAACACCCAAGAAGCACATGGCAGAAGCTGGAAAACAATCAAGTATTCTCAGTACTAGTCATCTGCTTTGTGCACAATGGCTCTCCTTCACTAAAACTGGAAGGGTTTTCTTGGGAATGAGGAGGTCAAGCACTGTGTGAGAGGCATTTAGAATGTAATGTAGCTCCAACTAGCTGAAAAAAGAGTACAACAATCTGCACTTTCTGAAACGTAATTAACTTAAACATTTTACCAAAGATAATTCTATGTATTGGAGGAAAAGAAGGACTTGGAGATGAGAAGTTAAAGGAAAGGAAGGAAGAAATATCAATAGGATAATAAGTGCATTAGGACTGTAATGCTATAACTAACCTGTTCTAAGGGTTTGTAGGCTTAATAGAACTAACCTGCCAAGGCTTCCTTGGCCTATTTAAAGAACACAAAGTTCAGACTAAAATATATTTTCTAGGTATCTTCAGTTCCATTTTGTCATTGTTCTTTACTTCCGTAGTCAACAGGAAGATGGCCTGTCTCCCTGCTGTAGGTGGTCCCTCAGCCACAGTGTGTTCTGAAAGGTGAAAGACCCTATTTGCAGGACAGGTGCCGTAAGGCACATGCTTATCAGCCATGACTGAACAACGCTTTTGATCCTGGCCAGCCACATTTTTCCTTTGAACCTACAAGCCCAGAAAAGTGCCTTGTGATGCTGAAACTGCTTCTTACAAAACCTCCCACTCTGGACATCAGAAAACAGACTTGCTCTGTAAGACTGGAAATAAAAATCTCTCTTCTTCCATCATCATCCTCTGATCTTGTGCCAGTAGGTCACAGCAAGGGTGGTTGTCATTACGGTGCTGATGCATCCCAGTTTTCTTGTCCTCCTCCCCTTGTGACTCAGCATATTATTCTCCAGTATTCTAGTACCCTTTATTCTACTCTACCCTTTCTTGTAGCCCTGCAATAATTTTTTCAGGGGTGACAGTATGCCCTATGACACTTCATGTTATCTTAGGCCAGGCTAATCTGCTTTTTGTCCACCATGAGGTGCTTGCTCTGAGCATCCTGTAATCCCCGTACTGTTGCAGGACAGTAGACATACTGTAGACAGTATGACAGTAGACATACTGTAGACAGCCAGCTTTCCTCAAATAGAATTTCTGCCTGTCTGTGGGTTGATATTTTTGGTATGGGCACTCTGATAAAAATAATGAGTCTGCAAAGAGATTCATATTATGATTTGATCTTAATCCTTTTGAGAAAGCAATGAATGCATCTCCAAAGAAGTACTTGCTTGAAGGCAACAAAACTTCAGGATTACTCTGGGACTACTTAAAAATATTAGTACTTCTATCTCATGATCCTTCAGAAACTGAAAAAATTGGTCAGTCCTGGTGGGATTTAACAGTGAACTGGTTAACAATTAAAACCTTGAATAACACACAATGGCTATTCACTGAGAGAGTATGTAAAAGAGAAACTGCAATTTTGTTTTCTTCTCATCGCTGTGATTAGAGTTGGGAGGTATCATTTGTTATATCAGAGGCCTCCATTCCTTTCCTGTAATGGGTCATGTCATAAAGAAGACTTTGGTAAGTGGAAACTCTCCAGTATTCCAGGATATTACAAGATGGGGCCCAAAGAGGCACATGAGACACTGAAGGCAAGAAGAAGTGATTTCCAAAACTATTTCCTTTTGCAACAGGTCTTCTCTATGCTTTTATGGCCCATGTGCAACACTGGAAAGACTAAAGACAAATGTCTTTCAAAGAGGCTCAGGTTGGGACACAGCTGATTGGATGTGCTCAGGCAACCAGGAAGTCTGCTGGTTAATACTGATGTGCCTTAAGTGACAGGGAATGAAAGAGAAGGGCTGCCCTGTGGTCTTACATGCTGGAAATACATGGTAATGTTTGTGAGTTTCTAATTGGAAAGGTATGTGCTGCTTTTCCAGAAAAATTGAGCTGGAGATCTGTTGTAGTTATTTCTGGTAATCACATAAGTTTGCTGGTTTCTTTGCAATACATTATTATTTAAGAATGTAAAAAGATGGCCGTTCTGGTCATTTTAGGAATAATTTGTTCTTTACAATTTCAGTGTTGTGTTTCCTATAAGCCTTTATTTTGTCTGTAAAAATATAGTTGGAAAATAATGTCAGCCCCTTTGGTTTTTCAATGTTTCAAGCATTATTCAGCTGTAATAAAATCCTATAATTTATAAATATATTTGAACAACCACTGCTGCAGAGGAAAAAAATATCTTAAGTTCTTAAGGACACAGTTAAGGGAGGTGTGTGAAAGTTTGACAGATGACCTGTCTGATAACAGCTTGAATGTGACTTTTTGGAGGTATAAACCAGTGCAAATGTAAGCATTCTTGGTTTTAGTTAGTCAGTGTACGTACAAAATGCTTAAAACCTTAGTCCTAACTATTTAAATCAAAATATTGCAAACAGAGTTTTTAACTTTAGAAGGAAGGTTTTAAATCAGGTTTGATGAAGGAAGAGAAACTGAGGGCTAGAGGTGAGAGAAAACACTGCAAAGCGAGGGATGGGAGCATAGAGGTGAGGGGGGAGAAGTTGTGCCTGGCAGAAGACAGTAAGGAAGACTTTGACATTGCCACTCAGAGGTGCAGGGTGCTTAGAGGCTTATTTTGTGTGTAGGGGCACTAACACACTGAGCCTGGGTGGCACAGAAATGCTGGAGGTCCGAATGCAGTCAGGAGGATGTGTATGGACAGATTGTGCAGTGTCATAAAAGTGCTCTCATGCCTCTTTCAAACCAGATTTTTGAGCTGGTTAAGCATGTCCAGGACCTATGGCTGTGTTGGGTTAATCTGTGGATGGACAGGATGCAAGCATTGTTTAAAGCCTTCTCTCCCTGCCTCAACTTCTAGTACAGCACTGATTCAGGCCAAAGAATCTACTGGATTTCATCCAAATTTCCCTTGTTCTTAGGGCTGTATTTACTAGAATTCAAACAACAATGAAATGTGAACTGGTTTTGCCAATCTGTCTTTTCTTTAGGTCTCAGACCTCTTTGTCTGCTTCTACTACTATAATAAAGGGCCTTTTCCAAAAGTGATGCAACCACAGGTCTGGCAAGCCAGGATGCTGCTAAAATCAGTGCAGGTAGAAATTAGATCTCAGAATGCCAAAACTGCTGGCTCCTGGTCTGTGCTAAAGATCCAGCAGTGGAGAGTTGTGGTATTCTTGCATTGGTATCAGTCACTCTGGTTGATGGTTTACATGCTCAGCCCTTTGCATCCAGAATCTTCCCCAGAGCAGCTGTTGCCTTTGGTGAGCTAGAAGCACAGCCTAAATATGTTCTGGCCCCCTGCTCTGGGCTAGCTTGGCCAGAGAGCAGCCAGAGTAATAACTCCAGTCCCAGCTCAAGGAAGGCTCCTTCTCAAAAACACCAAGAAGCACAGCTCATTTGGAGGAGAGAAAAAACAACTTTCTTGTTGCTTAAATACCAGCTCTGGTCAACCAGTTAAGGAATGGTGGTGCTTCAGCTTCTCCTGCCTACTAATGACCAAGCCCCAGGTCAACTCTAGGGCAGCTCTGAAGAAGTGCTCCAGAGCTCAGTCTCCTTATGCCCCATGTAGCTGCTGCGGTATGGGGGGTGTGTACATGTACCGGCGTGTGAAGGCAGTGACCGATTGCCTGGAAGAAGAGGTGGAGAAAGTTAATAATATGAACAACGTGAGCTGGGGTGGCAGCTCCTTTCCGAGCACTCTGTGAATGTCCTGTGAGAGTGTCTGAGCATTTGTAGGGTGTTTACATCCTCTTTCCTCTCCAACCAGCTTGCTAATTTGCAGCTTGTTCAGAGCACTAAGATCATGTAACAAAACTGACTCTTGGGAACATTCAAGTTTGTGGAAATATCTTTAAATTCTCTTTCCCAACCAGAATTTTCCAAATCCAATATCTCTTATTTTCCTCCCCAGTGTGTTTGGGGATTATTGGAAAGTTGGTTTTCGGTTTTGTTTTGTTTTCTTGGTACTCGTATGGTTTGAAGCAATGCAAAGAGAAGTTGCTTATTTGAACATCAAAATTTTAAAAGTGGTGATAGTCACAGAATTAATTATGGCCTTTTTTTTTTTTTAGAACATGTGAAATGGTGCCTTGGTAGAGGAACCAAAGGCTGTAATAATTTCTTTGACAAAGTACAAACATTCTTATCTATTGAGCAGATTCTGACCAGGCAAATAAACTCCAGAAGGGCATATAATTTGCATAGAACTGGGGAGGGTATTTGGAGAGAAACTAGGGGTAGAAGAGGGTTTGTCTTGGAAGGATTTTCAGGAAAGCTGGGTTTTTCAGGGTTTTTAGTAAGCTGAGAGTGCCAGAGGAAAGATGATGCAAAACAACCTCTCGTTGTTCTGTGGGAGGCTGGGCATACTGGCTGCCTCTGCTGTCCAGTCATGGGGAGTCCCACGGGGGTCTGTGTCCAGGACCTTCTGCTCTAGAGGCTGCAGATGCACAGTGCCAGCAGGCAGTATCTATTCTCTAGCTAGGGGGACCATCTGTTTGACCACTGATGTTTTCTTGCAAGATAAGTCAGCATGGGATTTGGCTCTTTTCCTTTTTCTCTTGAAGATTTGATTGTTCTACTAATTAATACAATGAAGGTTGATATGTTGCTCTATTCTATTAGTTTATTTCTAGCCTTTTTTTAAAATTTATTTTCTAGCCCTTAAGCCAGTATCATCTGTTTGCTGTACAAAAGCTGAAAAGGCAGGAAAACCTCTAATTGAAAGATGGGTTTGAGTCGATGGTCAGGAGGTTTTCTGGGTTCTAAAAATATTTTGGTTTATGGTTTTGACCACAGTACTGCAGTATAGGAGAAAAAAAAGGAGGGTTTTTTTTGCATAGCAGCAACAGCGATAATGTAGTGTTGCTATTTGGAAGTATCATGTTTAGTGAGAATCCAGGTGGGAAATGTGCTGTGCAAACATCCTGCTAAAAAAATCCTCAAGCCCCCAGAAAGACCTTCCCTGCGTTCAGAAGTTTCCAGTTCAAATAACTAAGACAGAAAGGAAGGCAGTCATTGAAGTGGCTTGGAATTGCTGTATGTAGAAGAAAGTTTGCTTAAGCTATATACCAATCTATCTCTTAAATGGCTAGAAAAATACAGAACCTATAAACATGTATAAATCTATCCTTTCCATGTTTATGGGGCCTTTCTATGACCTGAGAATACTTTTCCATCAAAACAGACTGCACTAGGGTGAGCATTCAATTACAGCACCTGTGTCCAAAGAGCTTGTAAAAGCAACATTCCCTCATTCAGTTAGCATTGGATATGGCTGATGAAGGTGATAAGGAACCTCTTTGGCCAAGGAATAGGAATGGCTCTTCTATAGGAACATTTCCTGTATGGGGAAGAAAGAAAAAGTATAAAACTGAATTGCTGCAGCACAAGCACTATTATTTCTGTTGGTTTATGTTGTATTTACCAGGAGTTGTCCAGAACATGAAAAGATAGAATTGTGTGAGCTCTAAAATGATGGTCAAAATTCAAGCGGAAGGCTAAGAACCTTCTTTTTTTTTGGTAAATGTAATGTTGCTTTCCCATTCATCGTCACATGTTGGTGTGTATTTAACAATTCTTGTCTGCTCCTAAGTTGGTTTGGGGGTAAGCAATCCAGCATTGTGGAGATGCTAGCTCTGGTATTCATGCACAAACAGAGAACTGTTCATAATCCTCTTCCCTAGCTCCGTCCTCCTCAGCACGGAGAGAAAGTATTCCAGACAATAGCTTCTGTATTCTGTAAACACACCAAAGGTCATAAAAATATACAGTGCTAACATTAGCTCTGGCTTTTCAGCCTTTGCTACCCTCATTTGACTCCATATGATTGCATAAAAAGGTGAATGAATAGCTGTCTTCAGCCTTAGCAGTGAGGAAAAAGTGAGTTTGAGCACTTCTGTGGTAGAAGAAACATTTTCTCTGTTGGTGTCACTAGCTTTGGAGAGTTCTGTTTGCTTTTTTTGTTTTTCTATCCTGCCTGCACTGAGGACAACCATAATAGGCTTTTGCCTAGAGTTTTACTTGAGTGGTCAGAAAAAAGTCTTCTGTTACCTGTTTTTAGATACAGTTGTCTTACCCCTTGGTTAAAGTTTGCATTCTCTGCTGTCTGGGGTCATTCATTTGACTGCATAAGTGGCAAACATAGCAAGACTGGAGCATTTAGCATTAAACTTTCAATGGCACAGGCTTGCCCTTTCCCACTCTGATAGATTTTTATTCTATGGGTTTTATTCTGTAAAAGTAATGAAAGAAATCTGTGCTCTCTTTGAAATATTTGATGAGCCCTTTCAAGAGAGGCATTAAGTTACATGTCAACAAACTGAAGTCAGGCCTATAAAACTGAGCTTAGTTTTCTCGTAACATTTACTGATTTCCAGACTCTGTCAAGCCTGGCAAGGCAGCAAGGACATATGTTTCTGCAAATGAGCAGAAGGTGTGTTTCATACTATGGTATCATATTTTTACTGTAAGAACTTTCAGGACATAGCTTCTGTGTGTTTAAGGTTGGTGGCGAACAGTGTGAAAAATATGGAAAGCTACTCCTGCTGTTAAGTTAC
>VXBC01001721.1:291191-352540 GCA_013399945.1 Ploceus nigricollis | reverse complement strand
GTGAAAAAAAGACTTCTATGCTTCTGCAGGGTTTTACTATCTTGCCTATCTTGGGAGTGACTGAAGCTCCCTCTCCCCTCCTCTCCCCTCCTCTCCCCTCCTCTCCCCTCCTCTCCTCTCCTCTCCTCTCCTGTTAAAAGTTTCTTACCTACCCTCTTAAAGAACAGGTAGCGTTAAGGTGCTAACTTGCCCCAGCCGACGTAAAAGGATTTGGATTTCCATAACCTCACTGTAAGTTGATGTGTCCAAGTGGGCTGTAGGAAAGGGCTGCATTCAAAATTGGCAACTAGCTCTTTAAACCCTTGTTTTCAGTAACTTTTGTTTGGAAATGTATGATCTGAAATCTGCTGCTTTATTTAGATTTGAAAAGTTTGCCTTTTTAATCTTATTTCCTCTGCATGGTTCTGAGGATGCCATCCTGACCCCATTGCAGCCAACAGTAAAACTCTTATTTGACATTAGTAAGAGCAGGATTGGACTCCCAGTGCTCTGCATCTTGCTTGCAGTGCACAGTCAGCTTCTCAGCTTTTTGAAAGGTTAGTCTTACTAGAATAACTCTGAAAAGTCAGCAGGTTTGGGGACATCTTACCTCAGCCAGGTACCTGGAATCCCAGAGCCGTAATTTAGGCAGTGGCTTAACCCTAGAGCTGCAGTCCAGGGCAATGACCACAAAACTTCATTCCTCTCTGGGGCAGCAGCACTTCCAGACCATTTCTTCCTTGCATGGAGCTAGGGAGCCTTGGGGTCTCCAGAACCTAGAGGAGGGTAAAGGTTGTCACCATCTAGGCTGCTGCATTACTGAAGGTGATGACACAATGGGCAGTATTGTCATATTGTATGAGCAGTTTTGCTAGCAAACAGTGCCATTCTGCCCCATCTTGTGTATTCTTTGCTCCTCTGGAGTCATGGAGAAAGAATGTCTCTGCTTAGGCTGTGTTAAACATTACAGTATCTCATCCCTTTTATTTGGCCAGGTACTCCTTTTACATGAGGCTTGCAGTCTTTTTAGTCCAGCTCTGTACCTCCAGCTTCCTTCTTAATTCTGCCTTTGCTTTTGGACTGACTTGAAATCCAAGGCCATGGCATACTGCTGTTGTTATTTAAAGATGTGACTCCCCATGCCCTTAAAATTCTTCTAATTCTTTAGATTTGCACTAAAAGCAATAATAGCTTAGAAGAAAAAACAAATAGAGAGCACTTCATGTAACCCAAACTTTAGCTCCCCTGATCATTGGCTCCACTTTCACAGCTTGTGATGTCAACACAAATCTTGAAGATTAAGAACTCATATCAAGTTTCACTGGCTGGCTTAAAGTTACCCTACTGGGAAATGTTGCTTTTCTCTCTGCCAAGTCCCTTTTTCTTTCTGCCAAGTCAAATTTTAGGAAGTTTAATAAATAAATAAATAAATAAATAAGGTCTGAAGAAAAGGTTTCTACTGAAACGAAATGGATGTGGGCCTCCAGAGCAGGCTGTACAGTCTTTCGGCCAGGATTTGTCAGCATACTACCTGCCCACCATCAGGAGCTCTGCTGCATCCCATGGTACCACCACAGCCATCACTCCTCCTCCCTAATCTAGACTTAGACTTCAGGTGCTCTTGGTTCTTGCCTAGCTGCTCTAGGTCTGCACTTTCTCCAACACCGGGATGTTCTCAGGAGTTTGTCTTTTCTGTCTTCTCCCCACGCCAACAAATAAGAAAATACAAGCTGCTACACTGTGTCTCCTTGGGTACTCCTGGGCTTTAATGTTTTGAAATTATTGGGACTGGGTGGAGAATTTGATTTCTCTAAATAAATCTGAATTTTTTAAGGTCTAAAAATGAGATTGTGATGAAGTTTAATGCAGAATGGAAGCAGTGGTGTGTTTTTACTTATAATGTGTTTGCATACATCCAACACAATAACTTTTTTTTTCCCCAAGGAAATTGCATTGTCAAAATACAAACTTTTCTTGAAAGTCCTTCTAATGTGGTGAAAACTAGACCCAACACTTGCTCTCATCTGCACTCAGCCATGCTGTGGTCAGCAAGTGAAGAAGCTCAGTCTGGATGTGTTTTGACAGTGGCACCAAATCTTACACCTTTGCTATGCACTCACTACTAATCCCACACATTGCTTGTTATATTCTTGTTCCCATACTTCAGGACAAAACTGTGCCCTTTGGGGATTAAAACACAGAAGAGGAAGGACTCATTTAAAGAGTGATTGGGAGTAAAGGGTCCAGCTTCTGGGATGGGCTTCTGCTGTCCCTCTCTGATCAGGCACTGGCTGATGCCCATGGAGGGAGCAGAACCTTCATTCCCTCTTGCATTTGCATCAGATAAGGCAGTAATCTCTGACTTAAGTTTTCCATGGGAGCAAACTTTCACTTCATTAACACTGGCGTCATCAGTGGGATGGGGGTAGTTCACCGTGTGATCCAGACCTGGCTGTGACCTGCATGGAGCCATCCAGTGGCAGAGCTAATTAGTGCCTTAGTGCCACGTGAACACTTCTCCGCAGTCCCTTTGGCTGAGGTCATGACTAATTTCGCATGAATCACTAAGTAGCCATTGCCTGGTAACTAATTTTGACCTCTAACTGCTTCGGCAAGACCTCCAACCCTGCTGCTGAGGATAAATGACATCCTGTTGTTATCTGTCCTCTGGGCAGCTGCTGAATTCCCACAGCAGCTTTGGTTTGCCCTCCCTGTGGGAGCATAGCGCTGCAGGCACTGCAGCGTGTCCCTGAAATGAACGTGAATAACGACTGTGATTAGGGGCTGGCTGGGCAGAGACCCATCAGAGCTCGGTGGTAGAAGCTGGAGCCTGGAAATATTTCTTCCTTTTAGGTCTAGTTTTTGGATGAAGAGGGATAGGAGCTACGAGCAGGAGTGCTGAGGCAGGGCTGACAGCTTTCTGCTGTTCCCAGGATACACAGCCAACACTTCTATGCATTCAGATCTGCCTCCGATCATTTGGCGTGGCTGTGCAATTTACAGCTACGTGCACAGCACTGTGAGAAGCTGCAGGGGAAATACCTATGGTGAGGGATTGTTTGGAAATGCAGGGGAGGAGAGTAGCGTGTTTTAGCAGGGGTGCAGACGGAGTTTACCCAGGAGATGTAGGAAAGCTAATTTAAACTCTGATTAGCTGTGTTTTGTAGTTGAGCAAGGCCTTGGAGTTAGTGGTGTTAAGTGAGCTGGTACCTAAAATGAGAAAGTATCTTTTTGTCAGGAGTCCAGAATGTTCTCTAGTCTTGTTAAACGATAGTTTGGTGTTTATCCTCAAGGGTCTTCTAGCTGTTTTCCTAGTGTTTACCATATTAGACAACTGAGGCAGGCGCTGTGTGACCAGAGTGAGCTTCAGTGTGTGCAAGCGTGTCCTGAGAGCATGTTCTGGCTGCTGGGGTTTCACTGAAACCTGCCAATAGAGTTATCTTTCTCTGACCTGTTGGCAATAGCTAAGCTAAATGCTGTGTTCATTAAACCTTTGGGAAATACATCAAGAAGAATTATGGAAAACGTTTTATTGGAACAAAAATCAATCAAACAAAACACTCAAACCACCCAAACTTCAAAAAACGCCCCCCAAACCCAGTGTTAGTACAGAAATAAAAATTGTTCCTCTGGCACTGGTTCTTAAACATAATTGCTGTTATAAGTGGTCTCAATTAGACAATATTCTGGATACCTGCTTTTGAAATTTTCCCTGATATAATCTCTATGCTGGTGGAGTTTTGGTGGTGGGATATTTTTTTTCTCAGGTATTTAGCTTGCCTTTCCCCATGAGAAATCAACCCTTTTCCACAGAAAAGCTTCAGAATTGCAGTAGGCAATTCAGTAGTAAGTCAAGGGAAGAAAATTAGGCAACTGGAAATTCATAGTATCTTTTACAGATGGATTATCATGTAAAGATATCCACACAGTTCAGTAAGTCTGGATATCTAGCATTCAGGGTGTCAGGTTTCAGCTATGGGACTGTGCTTTACCCTGAGAGAGATGTCTATCTACTGATAAAATGAGATGTGTGGGTTTGAACCTTTGCAGTGAAGCAGAAAATCAAAGCTGTTGACCATTTGCAGTCAGTAAAACTTACACGGCCCTGTTTATAAGCGACTTATTCTGTGATTCAGGATATATTTCAGTTTGTGCTGATGCCTGAATATTTTTTCCCCTAATGAAATACAGATTTCACTAAAGGTGTGCTTTGTCCTACAAACCATCACTGTATACCATTCAAAAATTCCAAATTGATTAAGTCTAGTG
This sequence comes from Ploceus nigricollis, assembly GCA_013399945.1. NCBI lineage: Eukaryota > Metazoa > Chordata > Aves > Passeriformes > Ploceidae > Ploceus > Ploceus nigricollis. Next base: position 348,292 of record VXBC01001721.1, on the reverse strand, counting down.
AAGGATGAAGTGATCCCTATTTGTGTGTGTTTTTCTGAAGCACTGCTAACAAAAGCTATGTAAATGTAACGCATGACCACTGTTTATGGTAGATTAACCTTGTTCAGCTTTTGTCAGTAATGTACCCACTTTGCAAAATAAAACGATTTTGTGATGGGGTTGTTTTTGTGACTTGTGTTAATAATTAACGTAATCTGACAAAAACTGTCTGGCAAAAATTGTTAGACTGGACAGATATGTGGCAGAAGGCTCCACAGCAGGAAGAAGGTGACCTTTGGAAGTGAACAGCAAAGCCAATATGTTAACTAGCAAGCAGCCTATCTAGATTTTTTTTTTTCAACAGTGAAATATAAACTGTCTCTTTTTCTGTTGTCCCTGTCAGCAGTAAGATCCCATTTGCAGACCCCTCCAAGAACATAGCTCCGTGTGATAGCACACAAACTATGTTATGCAAGCAAATATTTATTATTACTATTATTTATTAATAGAGAATTTCTGAACTCTGGGAAGAAAGGTCTTTAACAGCTTTGACCCATGGAATCACACTAAAATTTCTGTGTTTCTGGGCTAATTTCACTTCTGTTTTACCTGTGTAGTTTAGTTTTAAGAGAGGTAAGCTTCATGTGAGAAAGGAAAGCTACAGTGGTCGTGGTCTAGCAGGTTTGTGAGAGTAAACTTAGTGAGAAACCAGTTTGGATCTTGAAGCTACAATGTGAGTGGAAAAGAAAAAGGTACTGTGACTGATGGCACAGAAATTGAGAGGAAAGCCAATGTGTGTGAAGGGATGTCTTGGATTTTTTGGCATTTGACAAATTCTCGTTGACCTGCCCTTGCATTTTGCCCTTTGTATATAAAAACTAATAAGAAAAAGAAAAAGCTTATGTTTTTCATTATAAAGGGCAGTGGAAAATCTGAAAAAATTCAGGACTACAAAAACAAGGCGGATGAAGTTAGTGGGTGGTCTGTGTTCACTGCAACATCTTCTCAAGTGTCTGGACACTGAATTTGCTGTAATCGCTCTCTCTTTATAAGCATATAACTGGGTGGGAAGGGAGTAGAGGAAAGAGAAAAGTAACAAATGTTATTTACTGGACTATATGTTCCTACCAGTACTGATTTCAAAAAAAAAAAGATTTTTTTTTCCAGAAAGGAAACATGAATCAGTGTCTTGTTAAGAATCACATTGTTTATATTTTTGTATCACAGTCAAGCCTTTTGTGTCACTGAATTTAATTTCATTTTAAGTCTTGCTTTTGTTTCTTATTCAAATGAAGCTCATGTTAAAAACTTCTGGTTCCTTTTAAAAATGCTGATCAGCCCACGGATGCTTCATCTCCTTGTTGGCTAGAAGAGGCAGATTTTGCTCGCCTTTGGGTTTTGGAGAAATGCCTCCATATGTGGAGGCATAATATGCATTTGCCAGTAGTGAAGGAGGCTTTTCAGATGCAGAGTGACAGACACCAGCAGGCAAAGCTTTTTAAGCTTTTTTCTCTCTTTCTTTAAAGAAGAACAATGAAACTTTTTTTAAAGGAACGGTTGAGAAAGCCATTTTGTATTTAGCGTGTCTGTCCAGGGCTGCCTTCACTTTCCCTGCATAACAAATATAGTATGGAGATCACTTTTCTGTGCCAGGGATGGCTGTCCTTCCCTTGGGGTCACTGAGGAGGGTGCCAGGCTCTGTGCAAGGTTATCTGAAGAGGCCTTTAGCAAACAGTTTTTAATCTAATTCTCAGTCTGTGAGTCTCGTGCCTGCTCCTGAGCTTAAGTCTGGATGCATGTGCTGGACACCTCTCCCTACAGTCATGGCACAAGATCTGGTGAGTATCTCCTCCTCCTCCTGAATGAGGAAATTCCCTTGTGCTTCAGGCTGGAGGACAGCATGGTATTTTCTGTCATACATGCAATCTAATGAGAGAAGGAGATAAGGTCCTGAAGTACACAGACTCTACATACCTGAGCATATTGGGGCCACCTCTATTGCATGAAATCTTCAGTAGATAGTTACCATGCTAGTAAATAAAATGCCACGTTTCCAAACACCTGCTGTACTACATCACTCTCAACATTATTGTTATGACCTTTTTTGGCACTTTCTCAAGGAGTTAGTCCTTATTTTTCACTTTTTAACACAGCAAGCTGAACTGTGAAGGTGAAATTGTACTGGGAGTATTTTTGTTCTAAGGTAATAGGGTAGTGCTCTGTATTGTTGATAGCTTAATCTGACTGCCTTACAAAATCGTGCTGTAGGAAGTTCCTCAGACAATGTAATTTTGTTTCCTGTTTCTTCCAAAGCCAAGAGCCAAATTTTTTTATGTCTACATCCTCTGTACTCCTCTTTCCTTTGGCTTACTGGATAAAGCTGAACTCAAGCAGAAAATCTGACTGCTTCATAGATGGGTGAGGTTTGTAGCAACTCTGACCTAATACAAAAGTCAATTACATTATTAAGTTGCCTCCTATTGTTTTGTTCCTAACTACTGCTACTGTGTGCCACCTCAGAGCTGATATAATTCAACTCTCAGACACTTTTGCACACTTTCCTGGTTGGGTTGTTTTTGGTTTTAGTGGTAGTAAAAGCTCTTTGGTACGCACCACGGTGCAAAACAATTTGCAGGAATATGCAGTATGCTGTCCCTGGAGCTGAGTAACCCTCCCCATCAGAACCAAGGCCATGTCCCCCTTTTGAGACCATTTTCTCTAGGGGGGTGCCAAAGATGCAGAAGCAGCTTCTACTTGCTTTGAACTACCTCATGTTATGTGCAGGGATGTGTCTGCAGCCCGTGTCCTTGCATGTGTGCATTAGTCCTGCTGCTTCTGAGCAAGGTGTTTGCAAGCACAAGAGGAGATGTTTTCTGCCTGGACAGTTCTCCTTGGGAAAAAACACAGTGGATGAGGGAGGAACGATCCATATTCTGGATGTGGGACCGAGGTTATTACATCTGAATAAAAACAAATTTAATTTTAGATGAACATTTCATTCTTTGTAAAGGTTAAATGCCTCTTATGTTATTGGTATCACAGAGGATTTTGAAATTCAAATGCTTTTAAAGTGTATGAATGAATTATGTACTGTGATTTATGCCATGCATTATATAACAGCTAATTCAGGGTATCCCACAATTTCTCAGACCAAAATAATGGATGTGAGGCCTAGTATATTAATGTCCCTTTACCGTGTACAGAGTACTTTAGAGTTGTTTGGATTTTTGAGTTTTTTGTTAATTTGCTCTTTGTCTTGTTCATTTTTTTTAAACTAGTGGTGGTATGCCCTTTTTATAATATACAGTTACATGCAGCTTAAGTGTACTTTCTTCAGTTTCAAGATGTCCTTTCTTACATGACCTGTATCAGTATTCAGCCCTCTATATTACCAAAAGGGTGCAAAAGGGTCTTAAGATGAATGAAGACCAAAGTAAAACTATTTTTGCTGCACTCTACAGATCTTCCTTCTCTGCATGTTATTGACTAAAAAAATATTAGGATTTATTTATCATAAATTTTGGTGGATTCAAATTCAAACTGGTCTAAGTGCCAAAGCTGTGGATTTAATTGTACACTATATCCCTACAATTTATAGTAGAAGTTTAGTTAGCTGTAGATTAAATGACTTTGTTTTCCACTGCTGTGGGTCTCTATTGAATTTGGCACAAGTTCAAACGGCCTTGTAGCATCCAGCATTTGCTGGATCATAAAGCAAAGACCCTCCCTAGGAACACAAATGGAATTTCTTTCCACCACTGCAGTGAGATTAATGACAGTTTAGCAGGGCTTTTTCTCCCCCTTTGTCCTGTAAATCTGAGCTCTATTCGACTGAACTGCTTTTTAAAGAAAACAAACTAAAACTCAGGCTGCCGAAGTTCTCCTGAGGCACCATTCAAGGGGCGGTGTTTTGCTCTCCCCACAAACCTTTCAAGGCACTGAATTTTGGGCAGGAGATGTATACAGGATCAGGCACGCTGGCAGAGACTACGGGGTTGTAGGCAAAAGGGGCTGCACATCAGCTGATGCTGCTGATGTGGTGATGGATTACTGAACAGAGAAAGGTTTGCATTGTGCTAAAAATGGAAGGATTAGCAGCTGCCCTTGTTGAGTCAGGCTAGAGGGAGGAGGATGAGGAGGACAGCAACATACTGTGACACTGGTCTGTATAAAATTGCTATCAGCAGCCTTCTCTACCACTAATCTCCCTCCCCTTTCTTTAGCGAGAAAAATAAATTTTATTTATTCTTTCCTCTTTCTTATGCTTTTTTTTTATTTCTCTGCTCATTACATTTTAAGTTTTCAAATATTTTTAATATGAAGTAATTTCCAGACAGAAAAGAGTTAGTAGTACTATCTTAACTGCAAAGGCAGATCCCAGCCTGAACAGCCTAACATTCAGCCCTAACAGCCAGGGATGGTTGTGCACATGGGTTTATTGGATGCAATAACGTGTGGCAAGACACTATACTCTCATTGAGATCTGTTCCTTCAGCATGAGGTTTGAATTTAGATACATCTCTAAAATTCATAACCCACAATATTTTCTTTTAATCTCCTAAAAAAAAAAAGTAAATTGGTTGCTTATGTTGATTTTTGTCACTTAGTTTCTTACGACCCCTGTTTTGATGCAGATCTGTAATTAAGAGCCTTATGTTTGGCACAAGACCTGTTTCAGTAATGTCACCAATAATGCCATTGCTGATGGACTCTGGTAAGAGGAACTTTCTCAGACACCTGCTGCCTCTTGCTCTCTGCTCTCCCCTTTGCTGAGGGCTGCCTCCCACCGAGGTTCATCCAAAAGGTCACCTGCTGATGACTGTGTTGGAAGGGGCTGGAGTTGAACCTTAAATCATTTCTGAGTAAGGCTCTGAGCTCACTTCTTGGGATGTGAATGGGAGCAGCTGTGTGACTGTGTAAATCTCTCCTGCCTGCTCTGCCACCAGCCTGCAGACCCTGACCAGGTGGTGGGGTGTGCATTGTGGCTTGGACTTTCGAAACCTACTGCAGCTTGCAGGGCTGTGCTTTGGTGCTTTACTGAACTAGGCCACTGTCCCTTCAAGTACTTCTAACACTTTTGAATGCTATTTGGCCAAAATGAATTGTACTCCTCGAGGAAACAGCTTTTCATCAACCAGATGCCTTTGATCTTAGCAGAGAGCTCAGTCTAATTGTTGGAAGTGATTGAATTCCCCTTTTCTTCGCATTGCAGCCAGTGCAGCTTCTCTCTGGCAGATGAATCTTAAGTTAGGGTTTCTCTGTAAAAATGAGGACTAAACCAGGGGTTTAAGTTACCTGACTGTTGAGTGGTGAGGCAATGCAGTGGCCAGAGCACTCACAGGGCTCACTGTTTCTAACCACTGCAGCTCCCCACTAGGTCAGCGGAACACGGAGTGTTCATGAGGACAGCAGCTTTGTTCAGAACCCAGAACTTCTACTAGGGGCAGCAAAATTTGGCTTGTACTAACACAGGATAATGATTTGTGGTATTTTTTAAAGCAAAGAGCTTTGTGGATTAATATTGGTATTTTAGATCTAACTACAGTTTTTTCCAAAGAGAAACCACGAGATTGCTAAAACATGTTGTATTTTGTTACAGCAGGACAAATTGATCTGGACAGCTTTGCATTAGCCAGGGTACAACAGCTCTTCACACTTCAAATTTCTTTTAATTTAAGGAAAAATACAAGCCTAAATTTAAGTGCTCAAATTCTCAAAATGAAGCACTTAAATAAAAAGCTCTAGTTCATTAATTTATTTTATCCTGTATGGGTCAAGTGCCTGAGAGTTCTTCAGAAAACAGGGCCATTTTCTTCAAAGTCTCACTGTGAATTAAATGCTTAATTTAGGTTAATCCAGTTGAAAAACATTGTCTTTACAAGACAGCTTGCTCATGTGAAGAATTTTATTGACAGACAAAGAAAGTAAAAGAAGCTTTTTTGAAAATAGCTTGATTTAATAAAAATACTTCTGGGGAGAATGAAAAAATGTAAGTGCTGTTCAAAACAGATGATTCCTCTTCTTTGAAAGCAGAGTCTCCTCGCAGTGCTTGGGCATATTTGCCATGTGGGGTCTGCTCAGCTACATCTCTTCTGAGCAAGGACAGAGAAACATTTGAAGATGAGTACTCCTGGTCATTTTTCAGAATCACAATTTGCTGCCTTAGTTTGTGTCACATAATGATGTAGAATATTTGAGATCTCTCAGAGGCACTGTGGATACATGTACTGTTTAGAGAAAATTGTAAGAAATTGCCAAGTAAGAAAGCATTTCACCATTTCTCTTCTCAGGAAGTTACTTGGGAAGTTAGGGCAGAAGGAGGCTAGGAAGAATTTGGCTATGATTCACTTCCAGAATTTTCTTCTACTTTGGGGAAACAAATCCATTTTAAAAGCAGAAGTTAGAAAGAAGAGAAGAGTTCACTTAACGTCTTACCTTTCTGTCTTTAGACTGCAAGAATGAGTTTTCCCCCATCTCTAAACATTATTGTTGCATGAGGCTGTCATTGTGATGGGCACTGGCCAGAGTTATAAAGGACATGCCTGAGAGAAAGCCAAAATTAATACTGCAAAACCACCAAATCTTAAAGAGTCTGAAGGGATCTCTGACATTCTCTAGTTCAAACTCTCATACAGAGAAAAGGCCATGCCTTTACCCAGCAGCCAGGACTACTTCTGGACAAGATTTTGGCACCTTTTGTGTGGACATTGCACAGGTGCTCTGGGTACTTGTGCCGGGCCTCCAACACTTTCCTTGAGAGGAAAGTAAGGAATTTCTACAACACAAAGAGCAAACGTGCCAGTCACTTTTATCTGCAGAGAGGAAGATGATGGAGAAGATGACCTTTTTTTTGTTTTTAATCCCTAGAACACGAGAAGGTTTTGTAGCCTCAAAAAAAAAAGGGTTAAGTTCATTTGGAAAATTTATTAGCCTGTTCTCATGGAATATTTTTACCATGCACTTGAAAATGTAACTTATGTACATGGTAATATCACTGTGTTGGTTAAATATGTGAGGGCAAAGAACATGATGAGAGTGTGAGGTTTTTTCACACACTGCTAAGGAATGGCTCTTGTAGACAAGGAATAAAATTCACTCTCATCCACATTAAATAAATATACCACTTAATCCAAAATCCATGGAACTTGTTGAGGTACTCAAGTGGATATAATGTTAGGGCTACAAGACTCTTTGTTCAATGATTCATTTAAATTAATCCACTTAGAAACCAAAAGTAAAATCAGATATTGTAATTTCCTCAGAAAGAGAGGACAATAATTGAGATCCCAAAGAGGTATACAGAGTTCTTATTGCATCCTGGTATATATAATTTTCAGGAAGGTGACTTCAAGAATAAGTTTGACAGAACAACAACAACAACAACAACAACAACAACAACAACAACAACAAAAGTCCTCCAGCTCTCATGGTCAGTAATCTGAGCTGTTTGGAAAATGGATGTGAGAAATCTTTACAGGAGTTACTCATGGGATCTCAAATTCATTCCTTTCTCTCTTACAGCTCAAACTATTTTGTAAAGTGCTCCTGGTTTTGTTGGTTTGAATTTGTTTTTTCTTTTAACATCTCATAGCAACTTAACATACCTCCTTCCCTTCCAAAGTACCATAAATTTCTTTCTCCCCATGGAGAAATAGGAAGGGAAAGAAGCCCTTCAGCATACACTCCCGATTTGCACAAGCTCCTCCCTGTGCTCTGGCAGCTCCTCTGCCAGGCTGTGGGAGCAGCTGTTGCCAGCCTCCATGCAGATGGCTGCATCCAGCTGCTGTCTGAGTACATCAGGAGCTTATGCTAAGATTAATCACTTTCGAACATTAACCACTTTCTACCCCTTTAAAATTTAAATTTAAAATTCTGTGGTGAATTGGGCTGAATCCTGATTCCACAACAAGTGATGGAATCTCTTTAATGCACGGGCCCAGCGTGGCCTTCAGCTGGGCTGGTGGAACAGTGGCATGGTTTCTCTAGGGCAGGAGGGGTCCCCTGAACACCTGAGTACTTAGGGTACTCTGTGGACTGTGTCTCTTATGCTTCTTTTGGCTACCAGTGCCTTTCAAACAGCTCGAGTGCTTGTGCTGTACTGCTGAAAATGCTCATGACATCTTGCGTTTCTGCTGACTTCAAGGCAAAACCGGCCTTTTAAGCAAGTAAAAGGCTGTGTTGACATCTACATTTTATTTGAATTATATTCTTGTATTATTTCAAGAAGAGTTTGAATTATTTTGACATAGCCCGAGATCTACCTACTGAAGATTCCATGGTGTCATTTTTTAAGTCCTCAAGGTCATCTGAGAAAATATTATATATTTCTGTGTCCTAGAAAGTTTAGATATGACCTTTTTGAAAAATTGTACTTATGCACAGCCAAAGCACCAAAGCTGTTGGGATTTTATGAAATTTTCTTTCACTTTCAGAACTATAATTTTTAACGACCTTCTTCAATAGTAACAAATTAAATTTTCAACAGTGGATCTCAATTTCTTCTTCTCCATACAGGTGCTACCTGTTAGGATTGCTAGGACATTGTGAACACAAAAGGCCAATTTCTTTGTCAGGAAACAACTTTTCCTGAATAATTTATAGCTAAGCTCATAACTGAACAAAATATGAATCTTCCATTTAGTTTCAGTGATAGTGAGTCACTTCCCTTCCTTTTGTCGGTCATTCAACGGCAAAAGATAAGAAGATATCTTGAACTCTGTGAAGTTTCCATTTTTTTTTATTAAATGGTCTTGTGCTTGCCAGTGATCTTTCAGCATTAACAGTGGACGTGACTCCTGTCTCATGCCACTCTCAAGTTTTTCAATTTGAACTAAATTATCTCCAATACATAATAAAAACATCATTTGAGAATAAATACATTAAAAAAAAAACCCAACAACGGAAATCTCATGCCATCCAAAAGACTTGCTTTTGCTTTAGCTCCACAAACTGATAAAGCGACAGCAGTGATGTATGTGCATAAATTTTCCATATGAGATAGATAAGTATGTCTGAGTCTAGTTTGTTCTCCTGTAGGGTGGATCACACTCCTATTGTTCAAAGCCTCACTTCACTTCTTCAGATAAATGTATTCTGCAGTTACTAATAATCAAGTACTTTACTCCCAGGCAAAGGGAAGTGGGGAAAAAGAATCACTGAGAATTTCTGAAAACCTCACAATCTGTGGGCCCTTGAACAGACTCACAGATGCCATTCAGTCAAGTGCCATAGTACAGTGCCACAAAGGTGATGAATTTTTAAAGTGAGGTTACAAAATCTTCACAAGAACAGCAGAAGATACTACACCTCTGATGATAACACCAAGGCTTCATTTTACTGACTTTTGACAACCAGCTCTGGTGGCATTTGACTCTCCCAGCTCTGAACAGCCTCCTTTGAGATGCAAAAAAAAGGAATAGCATTTGCACAGCATACTTGGCCTTGTCTTGCATTGCCTTTCACTTGTCTTCCAGAAAGCTCCGGACAAGCCCAGCTCTGACTGAGTTCCCACTTCCAGGCCCCTGTATTTGCCTCACACATAAAATCATAGAATCATTACAGTTGGATAAGACCTCTAAGACCATTGAGTCCAGCCATTAACCTAGTACTACCTTCTTCACCATTTCCCCAAGTGTCACATCCACATGCCTGCTGAGCACTTCCCTGGGCAACCTCTTCCAATGCCTGATCACCGTTTCAGTCAGAAATTTTTCCTAATATCCAATCTAAACTTTTCCTGGCACAACCTGAGGCCATTTCCTCTGGTCTGGTCACTTGTTACTTGGGAGAAGCAATCAACTCCAATCTGGCTACAGCTTCCTTTCAGGTATTGTAGAGAGTGACAAGGTCTCTCCTGAGCCTCCTTCTCTCCAGGCTAAAGCTGCTCCTCAAAGGACTTATGCTCCAGACTCTTCATCAACTTCCTTCCTCTTTTCTGGACATGCTCCAGTGCCTCAATGTCTTGTTTTTGGGCCCAAAACTGAACACAGGTTTTGAGATGTGGCCTCACCAGTGCCAAGTACAAGGGAATGAAAGACTACATGGTTTCCTTGTGTGGTGCTCATGCAAAAATGATCACACCAAGCATGGTGGATTCTCTGCTTTGCAAGAAAGTTTCCCCTATAAAACATGTCCTACTCATGCCTATGGGATAGGCACAAGTTGAAAACTTTTTTTCTAGCTTGGGACCATATAAGGAGTGCAAACAGATTTTGCCTTGTCTAGCTGAGGTGTGCAATAAGTGTACTTTAGATAAAGACTTGGGAAAAAAGATGAAAGAACAGTGGAGAAAGAAAATGCAACAAATATGCTAGACCTGATAGAGCTTGTGATCCACTCCAAGTGTAACAACAGAAATCATCCTCTTCATTTCTGTGCGTCTGTGGTTAGAATTAAAGGAGTCTTTGATGGGAGTCAGGCTGAACTGAAGCTAGATATACCAGCTGCTTCATCAAAAGACAACACATTAATGCTTTTCATTTATCAAAATATTTGTCATTGATACATGAAGTAGACAAATGATAAACAAAAAGTCTGTATTATAAATACAGAAAAGAAGTGTGCAGCCTTATATGTTACCAAAGACTCAAAGCTGGAGATTGTTCTCTGTTTTTACTAATGATATATCTCAACACTGACATCCTTTCAAGAGAGCTTAGTTCAAATGCTGTTTGGGATCTGGAGATGGTAGCTAGCTCTAGTGAGCAACGCTACTGCAGGAATCTGGCTCAGATTCAGGTATGCAGGAACTTAAGACTGTTTATCCAAAAGCTTGAATCACCCTCACTTGCATCTGAGCAGTCTTGGCTGGCAATCAATCAGGAAAGCAGAATTCTTCATCAGCACAATGCTAGAGGCAGGGATCTATTTTACGGATAGGGAGGATGCAAGATGTCATTGCTGAACTGGGAGGAAAGGAAGCTGTTGCTATGATGAAGGAATAGAAACAATCAAGTGACTTTGTCTTTGAAGATAACAGCATGACTGTGAGCCTAGACATGTCTCCAACCTGGGAAATGCTGTGGTTGCTCTTCTGGCAGCTTTATTGGTTTATTACTGCTTACTTGTGTTCTTGGGAGTCTATTCTCCCTAAGGTTGCTTGTCCCCTGCAAGTCACCAAAAAAATTGTTGCTAAGGGGATAGAATTTGTGTGAATCCAGATGCCATTCAGATATGGAAAAAGAAATTAATATCTGATGTCTGCTGAGGTTAAAGTTACTTTGGACTATGGAAACTGCAAAACTGTAAAGCACCGAGTTCTGCAAAGCTCCTTGGCAGCCCGAGGACAGGATTTCCTGGGCACAAGGGTCAAAAGGCTTCAGTAATCTTTCTTTCTATATTTTTTAGTAAAGGAGCAATTTGAGAAGTGGTCAGAGTGTAGAAATAAAAGAGGAGAGATACATTTGGGTTTCAAAACTGGAATTCAAGAATCAGAAGGGAGTTTTGGCTCAGCTCTTGACTTGTTGTGTGGCCTTGGACAACCTGGTTTATAAAGCGGGGAGGGGAAACTGGCACAGGAACATCTGAGGATTAAAAGATGTTTAGAGAGTGCTTTGTACTTGCATCATTTTATCCTTTCTAAGTGTTTATTGTTTTGGACTAGTCTCTTATGCCACTGTAATAGTACTGAACTTCCCTCAACTGGATCTGTTTCTTCACAAAAAACCCTTGCATGGACATGAATAAGACAGAGCACTCTGCACAAGTTCTAACCAGTTAAAAGCCTTAATATCATCTTATAGGTATTCACTGTTGAAAAAGATTGGAATCCCAAGGAGGAGCAAAAGACTTTCTGGGACAGCTGTCTCGTGAAGGCTTTCTTACATCTGCATTTCTTAACTGCTTAGTTAAGGAAATATTAATTTGACTGAGAAATATACCTTATGTTTTTTTAAAACTCTCTGCCATTTTTTTTATATTAATTTAGTGACATCTTCTGTGGCACAAAGTCCCAAGAGTATTACAATGGATGTTTCTGAGCATCCAAGCCTTACTTTTCTGCATGAGGATAAAGCGAAAGAAGTGCTAGTAGATCATCCTGCCCACAGGCATTGCTATGCCTGTTATGAGATACAAGAAGCCACATATTAATCATCATTTCAGTATGAAACTACTAGCTGGAGTCAATTCAGGATTTGTGCAGAATGATTCCCCTAAATCCATTTGGCTGCATGGCCTAGCTGTGTTCCCTGGGAGACACTGGCTCTGTTGAGCCACTGAGGGAAGTTAGCCTGTAAAGAGCATATGAAAGGGAGGAGGAAAACAATTCTGAAGTAATGCTGATAATTGGTATTATCATGAACAAAATGGGATGAGTCAAGAGTCTGAAAAAATGCAGACAGATGTCATAAATTTATGCTGTGAATACTGTATGAACTTATGCTGTGACTGGGATTCAGTCATAAAGGAAAATATGAAAAATATGAACAGAATGAAGATTGTGAGCAGTTGCACAAACATATTCTATGCAGATATAGGAGATCACATTTTTTGCATGCATACATTGAAAGTCTGGAGTTCTGTGTACAGGAGCTGTAAAGGAAATATTTCTGTGCTTGTTTAAATGGCTGATGGAGCTCAGGAGCTATAAATTTCTGAAAGTAGTAGCTAATATCTACCACTGCTAAACATTGTACATAATATATTGTACTGCTATTTGCTTTAGCAAAGCAGCTCTGAACATACAAGCAGTCATGTGGCATGTGTTTTGGATGGCTGGAGCCCTTGGTAGGGTTGTGGTACCTACTTGCAATTCACTAATTGCTGAACTGTAGGTACATTTTCAATAAGCTTGGGAAGCAAACTAGCAAGGTCAGGGAATGAAGAGGTACACCTGGTTCCCACCCTTGAATTTTTCAGGTGTGGAGCCATGAGAGAAACCCCTTCAGACTCAAGTACCTTGTGTCAGAGAAACACATTCAATGTTGATGTATAGAGATAAGCAGTCTGATTTCCAGGAATGGCAAGAGGCACACAAACTACAGACACAGAGAGATTTATGTAACAATCAACAACTCTGAAAACCAGGCCCTGGTATTAAGTGCTTACCACCAGGCACCTAATCTTGAAAATGTTGGCCAAAAGCTACAAAATTGTGCTCCTTTTTGAAAACAGAATCTGGGGATTTTTTTTTTTAACTCTGTGATACTGGATCCTTGTAAACAATCTCAGATATTTCCGCTATAACATTAATGAGTTATTTCTCAATTTACCAGTGGAGAAATAGATTGGCTCAGTTTTTTTCTCGTTGCCCTTTCTTCTGAGGTTAAGGTTTAAAAACTAGAGCTAAAATGATTACTAAAGGAAGAATGTTCTCTGCTTCTGCCTTTCCAGTTAAAAACTTGTAACAGAAAGAGTTTCTCACTCTTGACTGTCATTCCTGGGGGTTAGGCTGTTCTTCCCCTAAAATGTCTTTCAATTTGCTTGAAGTGCTTCCCTTGTGCATTTTTATTTAGTGTCTGGGTACAATTGGAATGAAATGTTCTCATAGGTAGTTAAAGCAGGTTGCAGGGTATGAAATCTTCATGGTCTAATGGTATTCAAACACAGACCAAGCGAGATTATTATGAAGGAAGCATGGCACTTGTGCTGAAAAGTGCTGTTCAGTCGCAGTGTCTGTTACCTTGTGGTATCTCAAACCACCCCTAAACTTCTAAAGACTTTTTTCCACTTTCAAAACATTTCCTCAGGAGTAAAATGAAATGGGAGTGGGCTGCAGCATAGAATTCCCAGTGGATATATGTGTTGGGTTTCTCTAATGTGCTTTGTCTTTTGACTGTTTCTTCCTGTCAAACAGGCCCTAGTAAATTTTAAAAATTTGCTTCAAAACTTGCCAGTTCTATGTGCCTTGGTATTTTTCAGTAGTACAATCACCTCATTATTCACTGAAATGATTACAGAAGATTAACAGATTAATTAACTAAAGATTGACAGGAATGTCAATGGGTGCCTGGGAGAGCTATGGAGTTTCATGTGGTAGAATTTAGACAATGAAATTTAGAATGAACATTTATTCACCTTCTTGATGCATCCCATGGAGACCTTCTGAATCTTGATCTTGCCTGCAAACTGCTGAAATGCTCACCTATTACCTTCTACCACTGCTGCAGGCCTGATCAGCACTCACACTGCCACAGAGGAAAAGATCCAGAGACGTCTTTGCAGGAGAAATATATTCTGATATATAGCATTAGATGGTCCAATAGCTGGGCTTAATGATCCAATAAGACTTAAAACCTAACAGGTGTGCAATTTTTTGTCTTAACATGTGGCACTAAACCACTCTGCAAAGCTAATTGCCTCTCTTTCTTTGTGGCTTTGAGTGTAGGAGCTCTAACTTCACAAGAGATTTGAGGTATGCATGCATGATGCTTGCCACCAGCTCAGTAATGTCAGCAACGTCTTTGTCCTAGCAAAGCTCTGTGAAGACAATCTAGGTATGCTGTTGTCAGGGTCCTCAACTTTCATTGCCCATAGATGTCCAGCACTTGGCAGGCCAGATCAGTGAGTGAAGAAAAAGGAATGAGGAAAGCTGTTCTGGCCAAGAAAAGAAGGAAACCTGCAAATGGAAGCCTCAAGGTCAGCCACCAAAAGGGCAATTTGAGCATTAATTCTTTGGGATCTCCTGTGAATGCAAAAGGGCTCAAGAAAGGGCTTGAAAGGCAGGAGGAGGAAAGTCCCCAGAGCCTTTCCTTTCCTTGCCTTGCATTTATTTTGTATTGACCACCACAGGGGAAGGCTTTCATGGACAAGGATGTTTTAGTATAACAAGAAAAGAAATGCAGAAGCAAACCCTTGCCTGAACACTTCTCCTTTCAGAGTTGGCACTGCCCAAAGAAATCTGATGTAACTCTTGACTTGCCAGCATACAAGAAACAGGTACACACTAGTATATAACCAAGAGCTATTTTCCTCTGCTGTTTCCTTTCCCTGAAGCATCTACCTCAGGGGCCCTACTTTGCTTCATCAGGTAGACTTCCGGATGAAACAAACCACTCTGTCTGCACATTCCTCTGGCTAACACATAGTAATTTTTTTCTCAGACAGATCATTCTTTTCTATCCTTTATGTCCCATTGGGGTTAACAATTAATATTTTAGTCCCTGTCTGCTATTTATTTATTATTTATTAACAGTCTTACCCAGACAAAGCAAGTTTGGGAATACCAGGCTATTCTCAGACAGGTAGGAGGTAGAAGGAAGTGCCAATGGCTAGGGGTAATATAACAGGTTGAAGATGAGCACCTCACCCACATACCGCAAATGTAGAGCCTCCAACTGGGAGCCTTACAACAGAACAGAATGACCTGGGAAGTGAGAGGAATAGGAACACCCAAAGCTGTTAGGTAAAAAGGGGTTGGAGGTATTTTAAGGCAGAACTGAGGACAGCAGGTCAGCGAAAAACCAGAACTGAAGTAGGGGTTGGGAAGCTGAAAAGTGGGAGTGCATTAGGCCAGCAGAGAGAATGAAATAGGATATACAGGGTGGGTGGGTTTAAGCCTGGATGGGTTGGAGAAGGAAGAGTTTTGGAGATTGTGAGGTTGTAGGAGTACAGGTCTGGATATTCAGCTTGAGAAATATTGTGAGATTCTGAAGAAAGAGCAATAGTAACATTTGATCTCTTGGCACTCTGGAGTATGAGAGGCTGGAGAGAGAATCTGTGAGACAGGAGCATTGCAGCTGGCCTCTCTGGAATGTTAGGGGCTTGCAGTTCGGAGAGGACCAAGGATACTTTGCCAAATTTTCCTTCAACCTCTGCTGTGATGGGAGGGACATTCATGGAGGTGCTCATATGTCCTCTCAGTTACACTACTGCCCAACACCGCCCCCTTGAATGTTTGCTACTTTCATTGTGATGGTCCAATTAATTTTCAATCATGTAACATCCTATGGCTAGAAGAATGCTGGCTTTCCTGTAAAGAGTTAGAGGTACATTTTAACTGCTAATTATGAATATAATGTAATGTAGTATGTCCTATAATCCAAATGTAGTTTACTATACCATTTAGGAACTGGAAACAAAAAGACACAGCAAAATATCCCTCATGTACTGCAACAGAAATCCTTCTTCTCCTTCCCCATGCTGTCTACAAGCCATGGGGGAGGGTCCAGAGTGATGCAAATTCCCCAGGCAGGTGCAAAGGAGAGCCACTGTATTACAAAAACCAGGCCTTTTTAAGCAGTTACATAGTTTTAAAACATAACAACCATAACTCAACCAACCACCATACACCACGATGTGAACATGTGGTGGTTACATAACTTGTTTTTCTACCCCTAATTCAGCTGAGTCTCTTTCCCATAGTCCTTTTCTAGTTAGCCAAAGTAACAGGCCTCAGTCACGATTTTAAAGGACCTTCCTTTCATAAGGTTTTACCTCTATGCAACAATATGCAATCTAAGAAAATTGTAAAATTTAATCTCTATTTCACTGGAAATAAAACTGCAGGCAAATACCCTACATTCAGAGAGATTCCTACAGGTAAAACTGAGCCCATGGAAGCAGAAATTCCATTTTATAGGCATATATGAAGCTGTACTGGGGTAATCTCCTACCCTGTGGAGAGACCACCTATTGTCCAATGACACTACCTGGGGAGATAATGCAATTAATATGAAACCTGGTTAGTTTTCAGCAAATTTTACCAGTTTTGATGAAGGCAGTATCACTCAGAGAAGAAAGTTTTGTAGCACTATCAATTGTCATTTTTTTTAAGAACATTTCCCTTCCTGAAGACTGGGAGCCCATCTCCTTACAGGAGTGGCAATGCTGTCTCTCTGCTCTGGAGGAATGAAGCTCACCCTGAAGGAGCAGTTTGGAAGCCAGCTTCTGAACTCTGCCAGTGGTAGTTGGAACGCTGCTGAGGCAAATGCTCTGGCGAGCGCATGGGCGAGGACATCGTCTTCCTGCTACCGCTCCGCCTGTAACCAGTGTGTGTTCCTCTTTTTTGCCTAATTTGTAGTCTCTTCACCTCAGGTTTGTTTATCCTGAACAAGTAGATTTATTGCTTGTTCTTTGCTTACAGTTTGCTTGCATCCAGGTTACTCTAGGCTCACTGGCAAATCATACCAAATTTGTGATCTTCATATAATTAACTGATTTGTTAATCTGTAGTTTGCTATCAATTTCCAAAATTTGACAGTGTAATTTTTTTATATTATGCAGGTCCCAGTGAGGTGCTTTAATCAGGTTCAAAATGTGCATGGACTGGGCCTTATTTGGCTAAACTCTTGAACAGACTGTCATGTTAGTGGAAAAAAGAAATGGACTATATATTTTAAGTGGAGAGAAAATGAATAATTCAACAGTAAGGGTCAACTCATCCTGCCAAGAAAAACCTACTGAAAAGGAAGTACATGGAGTTATAGTTATTTGCATTGTAGATAATAATATCAATTATAGCTCCCAGCTGGAATCAAGCCTCCATATTTTGGCTTCTGTACAGCCCCGGAATAACTGCTGCAGTCACAACAAGTTTCAGCCAAATAAAGACAAAGCTCAATTAGCAAAACAACACAAATTTGCAGAAGCATATGCTTGAACAATAAGAGGCTGATGTTTGGACATAGTTACATATGGCAGTTCAGTGACAATTAGCAGCTCTAATAATTTATAGTTAGTGTCATTTTGCAAACACAAAGATTTAACCCTTAGCAAAAGCTGTATCAAAGAAAATAATTTGTTGGACCCACTAGTAACTATCTGCATAGGTTTGAGTCTATGGTCTAAGTGAAATTGCCAGCCCTCTAGGCTTTGTTGTAAATGTTGTACTATCAGCTTATTTTAAAAGCCCCAGCTTTTGAAATCCAGTTATTAAGGAAAAAAAAAAGTCAGTAGCAAGGAGCACATGCTGGCAGGTGCTGAGGTAAAAGGGGATCAGACTGGCTTGAGGCAAAGGCAAATCAGGCTGCTGCCATGGGAGACTGATGAGGTGGCAGAGAGCTCTGAAAGCCAGACTAACACTGCTGTTGTCCTAGCAAAATATTGGGGGTTCTAGGGTAGCAGTAATGCCAAAAGGGTTAACACCACTTCCACAGCTTCTGTGAGAACAGGAGCAATAATCTTGGCTTTCTGAGCTTCTTCCACTTGTCTTTTCCTAATTTCCCTCTAGTTTCTGTGTGTTTTCTGTGTCTTTCATCACACTTCTTCTCCCTCCACAGAAGTAACTTTGCTCCCTCCCACTTAGGATTTCAAAATTCATGTTTGCCTACAGAACAGAAAAGCTTCGTGTAGTTTGCTGTCCCAGATGTGGGGACTAACTTTTCTATGGGATTGAGTAGAGAGGCCCTTACAGAATTTAGAAGGCACAGAGCTGGCTGAAAACCAGCAGCCTCCTTTCTGTAAATGAAAACATTGAGGGAGGACATCAGCCTCCCTGGTGAGGCATAAAACATTCTTACATGTCACTGATCTCCATGCAGATGGCAAAGGTCTTGGCACTTCTTGTCCCATTGCATTGTATATGAAATAATCTTGTCTCATTGCATTGTATATGAAATAATCTTCATATACTTCTAATGGCTCTGATGGTCCAAACATCCACCCAGAGTCCCCAGATCCTGGGAAAACCCAAGTATGTGTCACTAATGGGACAGAGGAATGTACCAGGAAAAGGCAAAGAGAGAAATAACTTTACTTGTTCCTGTGGAAGTACATAGAACTGTGGTCAGTTCTCTGAAGTAGTCAGTCTTGACTTCATCTTTGCAAATCTTTTTTTTTTAATTTAATTTAATTTAATTCAATTTAATTTAATTTCAAAATTTGCAAACCCAGCAAATTCTAAAAGGTGTCAGAAGTGGAGTAGACAGAGGCTTTCTGCCTTCTTGTGTCACCTGTCCCTGCCCATTGCATAGTGTGCTGGTTTGCACCATGCTGATTCTTTTTCACATGCCCTGTATTGCTGACACATGCAAAAGCTACTTTTCTGGGACAATAATCCATGATGTAATCCCAATGGATTGTCATTTTAATAACCAATTGACAGATGAATAGAAACACATCTTCATGCCTTCCTTTCTAGCTCATAGAAGAAGACAAAGTCTTCTCTTCAACTTCCCATCTTTTATGAAGAGGAAACTTTTTCCTCCTCTTGCCTAAAGAGAGGGCCCTTCTCCTTTCCTGACAGCAGTTGTGGTCATCCAGAAAGGTGACCTATTTTTGTCTCCCATTAAGGCAACCTTTGGGAGACTGATGATCCTGGCTATCTTATCCCTCTTGGGGGAATCACACATGGTCCCATTTTCAGATTACATCTCAAGGCTTCAACTTTCCTGCTTAGCAGCACGGTTAACTCAACAGGCCCAACTGGATTTGGCACATACACACCCTTTATCTCCGTTGTGACAGCGGTTAATTAAAGTGACTCAGAAAACAGCTTCTCCAAAACAAAGTCATGTTTATTTGCCAAAGATGTACCCAAAGAAATGGCCTAACAGCAAAGAGCCATAGCCTAGCTTGACCTGCTTGTAGGTCTGGCTCTGCCCCAGCCTGGTAGGGAAGCCTGCTACGTGCTGTACCACCTGACTGCCCAGGGCTCTTCTCTGGTCACTGTTAGTGGCAGCTCATCCCTCCTCCTTGCCTAGCCAGCACCTTTAATCTGTGAAGTCCACTGTGATGTCAGCTCTTGGCCTGAAGAAACACCAGCTGAGAGAAGCAAGCCTGGAGCAGACCTCTTTTCTTCAGAGGCACTGTCTTTCTTACTTCCTTTCCATTAAGAGTTTAATTGATTTTATTTTGGTTAGTTTGTATCTCAGCAAGACTAAGATATTAGTGATGGGCAAAGCCCTAAATTTGAGTAATTGACTGCCACAATTTTGGCCATCATTAATAAGCATAGGGACTGAAAATGAGCATCCCATCTTTGATTAGGAAGATGGAGTGCCATTCCTAATCACTGCACAAATAAAATTAATCATAGCACAAAAAATGCAGTTGCTTAAAGAAAACATACCATTTCCTCCACATGAAGAAATTAGGTCTGGAAACTCATGAAGGTATTGCTGAAACTGCTTTGATGATTGTAACTTCCACACGTTGCGAAGCAAGCAGGTCAGAGGCTGTGGCTTAAAGTAAAGAGGCCTGGCTGAGAAAAAAACCAACAAAACTTTATTAAGTTCCTCTTGCAATGCCTACCTAATCTTGTAAAGCTGTGGGACAGAAACCTGTAGGACCAACCCTTAGAAACATTTCTGAATTTATAAAAGAAAACAGTAAGTCTTGTGTTTTCTACTCTGTTTATTCAGTATGATAACCAAATAAGATGTATGAAGAAAGAAATAGAGAGACAAAAAATAAAGCAAGATCTTTCAGGTCACTGAGAAAGAAACACTATAAACATATAGCAACTTACTGGTGATACCACATTTGAGGTCCTAAGAAAATTTTATATTTTAGAAATGATTGATGCATGTCAATGAAATAATAAGTCATTAAGGAACTGTTTTCTTCATTAAGGAACTGTTTTCTTTTTCCTTCTCTTACATGGTTTCTTTGGATATTTGGCTCATAATTTTGTGGAGGAAATGCTTCACCCATATTAAAAACCTTACTTCATTTATAAAAAGGCAAAACAAGGTTCATTTTTTTTTTTTTAGCATTTGCCTTTTCATTCTTTTTATTGTTCTTGGCACATTTTCATTGCTTACACTTAAAGTTTCCAAGTATTAATGTCAGACTATGACAGCAAATATTCTTTTTATATTTTAGCAGTTTAAAAAGATGCAGTTTATTTATTTCCTTTTCATAATTTTTTTTCATTATTCAGTTTTGTCACTGAGTGTATGAAAACCTTTATTTGGGTGTCTCAGGCATTTTAGTGTTCCTGATACAGTGAGAGCATAATTCTGTATGCTCAGTATTAAAACAAAAGTTGGCATTTGTGACATTCACAGTACTACTTTTCTCAAGTTGTGACACTGGGAATGCTTGAATCATAATTTTATTTTTGGTCATACTTTCACCCCTGGTCCTTTAAAAGTCTGAAAATCCATACTTTATTGGGGTATTAGGGGATGCTCAGAAACTCCTAGAACCCCTGTGTCAATTAAAACCCACTGGGGACATGTTAACACTCCAAGAACAGGTAAGTTTAAGAAGAAAAAAACATTATGGAATAAAAAATTTTGGCTGTGAAAGAGATTGCATACACTGATTTGTAGACAGCAATTGCTCTATACCATGTTTACTGTGCCTGGCTTGAACCTCAGAGCAGTGTTTGGTCATGGGGTAATGAAGCATGTCGCAGGACCATGGGCTAATTTCAGCTTTAGTTTCTGAAGTGAAGCTTTAAGTAATTAACTTCTTGGAACTGAAGTTTGTAGCTTTTGGAAAGCAATGTTTTAATCTATTTTTTACAGCTTGCTCTTCTACTAAAATGTAACTAAAGTTTGTACCCTAAGGGAACACTGTTGAATATTAGCTCCTGATTGCCCTCTAGTTCTAAAGAAATTACCTTCTAATAATACTGCTTTTGCTGTTGTTCAGGAATCTGCTGGCCTTTATGAAGTGATGTAATTTGTCTGAGAAGAAAATTATTCTTACCTGAACTGTGACAGGGAAAGTGCTTGGCTTGGAGCTCTACGATTTTCATGTATGGATTTTATTTTCATGTTGACTTTTTTTAAAAGAAGAAAATAATGACAGAAATAACAAACAAAACTATTATTTATGCCTTAGCTTATAAGAAACATCTTTTCTAGGAATTAAACAGAGAATTGAGAGTTTAATTGAATTTAATCAATGGAAAGTTACCTTATATTGTGATCAACAAAGACTGATTCTTTTAGGACCCTACCCTCAAAAAGAAAAAAAAGAAGCAAAGCAGAATGGGGATGTTTTTAATTTCTTAACTAACATTTTATGTTCAAATTATCAAAATTTAGTTTATCTTTTTGACGCCCTTCCTCAGTGTCTTGTGATGCACAATGTTTCATGTCAGGACAGCTCACCTGGGCAGGTCAGCAAACAGCATGAATTGTTCTCAGCATGTAGTTCAGATTCAGGTAAGTTAATAGACTTGCTACATTTTAAAAACACCTTGAAGTGAAATAAGGAATAAATCTCTGCATTAGATGTCCTGATCTGCATTTCCTCTTCCCTATTTCTGAATCATTTAGGCTTCCTGATTGTCCAAACATTATCTCCAAACATGTAGCAAAGCTGTTGGGATTTAAGCACTTTGGATAGAGATGTCTAGGCTTCTGTAAATTCCTCACTAACGTGGGAGTAATGGGGCACAAGATGGGAGACATGCAGACGGGAATCAAGCTCTTCTCAAATATTCTTCATAGTTTTTAGTGATGAGGTTGCTCAGTTTGTGTCCACACTTGTGTGTTCAAGTGTCTGTATGTACATATACATTAGATATTATGTATATATTAAATATTTCTCACATTGATGTGATGTGCAGTGCCAAATCAGCACAGTACAGAATTTTTCTTTCGGAATTTATTGATGGTCTAAAACCATTAGTGATAATTGGAGGATGATGCCATTCTCCTGATCTGTACAAATGGCCTTTGCAGTCTGCAGTGGATTAAATTTCTTATGGTTATGGCTGACAGCTAAATGCTATGCTTAATCACTTAATATTAATTTATATGGCAGACAGGGACAGCTTTAAAATGGTTTCCTTCCCTTTCTTGTGGCAGGAAACTTCTGTCAATTGCTTTAAATAATATTTCTGGAACAGAACATAAGCAAAACATCATCTTTGCAGTAGTAGACCTAACAGTTAAACTTAGCAGATGTTTCTTATGAAATCTTTCTGTTTTCCAGCTTCAAACTTTCTATCAGATACCACTGGGGCAACATCTCAATGACATTTCAGTTTTTTATTTGTTTGTTTGTTTATTTATTTCCTTCCTTTCTCTTTAGTGAAAAAAATACAGTGAAATCTGTTTTGCAGGAATATAATCTAAAGGAAGTATTTTTTTTCCTTATCACTTCAGGGGTGAACCAATTTTAATTTTTCATTATTATTTTTAAGGTACACTCTATCAGAAAATTGATTTTTAGAAATTATTTATTTTATGTGAGAAAGCTGCATAAAACTGGTTAGTTTTAGCTTTCAGTAAAAGGTATGTCAGAACTGGCATATAAGAGCTGCTGTTCATTGTCTCAGAAGGGTTATGAGAAATATTTTTCTAGCAAATTGTATTCAATGTTAGTGTAAGGATTATGCCAGCAATAGCTTCCCCCTCTGCCCCCCTACCCCCCAAAGAAAATTCCTCCACCATACCAGTACTTTTAGCACTGGAAGCAGTAACATAGACCAAGTTCAGATGGTTTCTAGTGCTCGACTTAAAACATTGCCAATATGTTGCATAGATGGGCAGCTCACCGCTGGCAAACAATTCTTCTTTTATGCCTGTTAAGTAACAGAATTATGTGTTGGAAGTATATCCATGTTGTAATGATCTAAGTCTGGTTATGCTTCACTACAACATTTTTCAGTGACAGAATTTAGAGCATTTTAGATATTGATCCAACCTGGTTAGAAAAGATTGAGATTTTGTATCTTTACTTAGTGCCTGGCCAATGCATCTGTTGTGTGGTAAATCTCCAAAGCCACGCTTATGTCACTCACTTATGTGAGGATCCTGACTAGTAAGGGAAGAATTTGGGACATATTACAAACTTTGCAATATATCAAACTTATTGCTGATCCTGTAATGTTCTTAAATTTAGATTAATAAGAAAAGACTGTACATTATCTGCAGAAATCCCTTACCATAAGATTAGGTAACTAACCAAAATGTAGAGAAGCATTTGCAGGGGAGGAAGAGTGGCTGGGTTGTCTCTGGGAGGCTCTAATGATATCGCCTTCCTAGAGCTCCAGCTCTAAGGCACACAGGTTTCCCCTAGTCTTCAGGCATCCCTCACAACACAGAGGAAATACTTCCATTTCCAGGGAACTGATATGCTCCATTATTTCTGTTAACAGACGTGACATTTGTGGGATTTAGCCATGTGCTACAGTACTGTTTGTTCTATAAACGTTTTGTTTCTGGGGTTGAACATTATTGACAAAGCATGTTAATGCTTTGCTCTCTTTATGAAAGCTTGAAAATATATTACAAAAGACATGTCACAACCTTTATGAAATACTTAAGTGCATTATTATTATTGCATTAGCACTGTCCCTGTCCCTGCCTGTACTTGAACTATGTCAAGTGATGGTGAGAAGTGCCGAAGGCCTGAGAGGACTCAGAGTGCTCTCAGCTGGTGAGTGGCTCCAAGCTGTCCCCTAGAAGGAAGGAGCCTGGCTTTGTGCTGATGGTAGGACCGTGTTGTCAGGAGAAACTTGGTTGCTGGAAGCCTTTTTTAAAATAAAATCTACTGTAATTTGTGACTCCTTGGTTGACCACAGAGAAAAGGGTCAACCAAGGCATGTTGGAATGGAGCACCAGCCTCACTCCACAATTTGTCCTACACCTTCATTTGCAAAGAAATGTTGAGGAGCACATATGGACACCTGCAAATCCTAGAGGGACAATGAAAAACGCAGTAAGGTAGACTTTCTTGTGCTATAGTGAAATGTGGAGACTCCAGGCGTTGGGTACTGCCAATTTTATCATACTCAGTGCTGTTGTCAATGTGCCGGTGCACAAAGAGGTGTTTCCCATGGTTGAGTGAGGTACTAGTTTCTGCAAGGAAGAGCAGGACATTGTGGGAAAATATGTGCCATGTCACATACCTAACACTTGGCAAGTCTGAGGTAATAGTTATGCCTAAGATAACAGCAGCTAACGCAGTGGAAGGAGGTAGAGCGTGCAAAATATTCACTATGCCCTGAGGTCACTGAACACTCCTGTGACTAGATATACCCACCCTCAGATCAAGCAAGGATTTGAGGAAAGGTGTAGCTGGCACATGCATCAAAAATGATAAAAACCCCAACCAAAACACAAAAAAACCCAGCCCTTAACCTACTGAGTTCAGAAGCATAGGAAAATAAAAATATCAAACTGAAACTCTTCCAAAAAGGACAGGTGTGTGAGTAGTTCCTGCTGAAGGGAGGTATAATGTTGTTTACATTGCTGCTCTTAAGCAAGACTTCACTTTGGCACCTCCCAGAGCATAAATATTGAGATTTTTAATGAAAGCAGCTGCAGGACATTTAATAATAAGGACGGTATCTTTGGATCAGAATATATTGACACAGGCTACGTTAACCCTGTTAATGAAGTAATGTTCTTTTTCTGTTTCTATACTCAACAGCAGGGTTTGGTAAGGCAGAAATATTTTAGGCTTTTTTCCTATGTGTAACTCCCTCTACATTCTGATCCCTTAAAATATATGCAAATAAGGAGTTGCTATTGTGGGTCAAAATGTCCAGCTGAATAATCTGGCAAAGTTTCTTTTTAATCAGGCTCCCTATTTCACCAAAATGAGCAAATATGGAGGAATCTTCTCTAGAGAATAATGGCAACAAACTGGGTACTGTAATTTCAGTAAGGGGTCCAGTTGATCAAGCATAAGGAACTTCTTGAGGAGAAACCTCTTAGGAGAGTGTTGAGAAGCTGGAGTTTTATGCAGTGAACGCTACAGGGCATTGCACTTGTAAATGGACAAATATGGTGAACTCGTAAAAGCAGAGAAATTAATTTCTGTGCATCCTCATCCACTATTTGCAAGGTGTAATATCCAGAATAATTATATGGAAAAGAGTTCATACATGAAGACATTTGGGATAGTTACCCTTACTGCAGTTGAATTCTAGCAAGTTGCTTACAGAACCTGCTATCCCTATGTCTCAGCCCATCCTTGTCCCCAGTGAAGGGTCTAGTGCCTGGGGCTGTGGCTGGAGCAGCTCTGATGCCTGTGGACGCTTGCTCCTGGCTGCTGGGTCCTGCCTGGCTGCCCCCACGGGGAGCTACCATAGTCCTGTACACCCCCTCTTGTGAAACACACTGGTGTCAGACTAGAGTTACATTCATTAAGTAGGAAAGGAACAAACAAGGCAACCCAGCCCAAGCTACCAGAAATGTCCAAGAGAGATGAAAACTCGGTGCTCTTGCAGCCCCATGCACCCAGGCAGCCATCTCCATTGTTTGTAGCCCAAGAGCCGTTCCCTACTCAGTGGCAATAATGATGCTCCCAATTATCCTCTGCTCCTAAGAAGGGAAATATTTTAAATAGAGTGCTTGAGAAGGTATGAAACCGGAATTTTATTCAGTCACTTGTATCAATTCTTGAGGTAATGAAATGCTTGTGTTGACTCCTCTGCATCCCAAATCAGTTGTCAGTGATGAACAGGGAATGAGTACTCCCTTGCTTACACACATCACTACACAGCTGGCATTAGCAGGGCACAAGAGGGCTTGACTTCATCTAAAGCAGATCACACAGATCACACAAGAGATTGACAAATGTAAATATTGGGCAAGAAGGACCAGTGACTGCACCCACTACAGCAGGGCCAGATTTTTTAATCTAATATGCATACCTACCTCATGGGGAAAAAATAGACTCTATCAGCTAAACTAACACTGAAATCAAACAGCAGCTCTTGCTTGGTTATGTGTCCTGAAGGCATGGCATAGGCACTGTTTAATGGTAGCTCCCTGGGATAACTGAGGAGCGTGAACTACATCTCAGTAAAAATGTGATGTGACAGAATTTTGTTTTTCTTAAAAAATAGGTGTTAATATAATTTTTAAGCCAAAGGCATGAACTGGATGGAACATTTAAACTCAAGGCTTCCTAATTCAATACAACTGTTACCTTTTTCTTTTTCTTGCTGTATTCCTCAGCGGCCTTCTAAAACTTTCAAATAATTTCAGCCACTTTGAAAAAGGCATAAAGATCTCAGAGACATGAAACTTCCACACACTTAAGGAAAGCTAGTGTTTGGAGAGTGGAATAAGGCTGAGAGGGGTTTCCCTGTTGAGGAAAAGCATGGAGTATAAGGGTGTCCATTGGCCAGTGGTGATGGGGATAGCAGCTGGCTGGCCAGCACAGAGACAGTGCCCAGCCAGACACAGTACCTCCTGCCCCTCCACAGTTATTAGTGACAAAACACAGGGTGGAAGCTGAGGGCTTTCTGAGGTGTGGGGAAGTTAAATTATAATGGAAAGGGTAAGCTGTAAAAAGTTGTCCTGGAAAAATGCCAATTTAAAAGGAAAAAAATGATTCGGCAATTTTCTCTTCATGGAATCGTTACTTGTTGATATTTAAAATTAGCACAGCACAGGATTAATTAAAAAAATCTCTATCTGATAGCATAGCACATTATCATGCTAAGTTACCATGATTCTTTAGTGAGCAAAAAAAGTATTTTTTGAATGACTGGAGGATTCAGAGGATCATAATTCACACGGCCTGAAATACAGCTCAATTTCTTAGTGAAAGGAGCCTTTCTCATAAGATTCCTGGCACCTCTTGGGTACAGCTGGATCAGAAATAAAATACAAATAGCCTCTATTTGAATTCAGTGCTCCTTCTCTGGCCACAATGTCAATTAAGAAGCCAGCAAGGGTGTGTACGTGTGTGGGTAGGTAAATGAATAAGTAACTTGAGTTATTCCCATAGATTTAACTGGCACCTTTGTGATGATGACTCTAAAAATCTATTTCCAACCTCTCCCACTTTCTTATATAATACCAGACATGTCATTGGTGACTTCCTCAATCAAATCTTCTTTATCTTATTCTTCCCTGGGCTCCTGCCAGGTCACATAGCTTCATAAAAGTCCTGAAATTCATTCCCACAGCCACCGATCTGATTCATCCTGTGACTCGTTTTTATCTCGGCTGTTGCAGGTTCTTTGTTTCTATTTGCAGCCTCTAAAGCCTGCACTTGCACAACTAGTCATGTTGGTTATAGGCACTAGTAAAATCCCATCCTTTCTCTGACAGGTGAGAAAGGAAATAAGTGCAATGAAATTGCCAGTTTATTGTTTTTTCACCTTTGAGAATCTAGTAAATTTTACTCATTGTGAATTTTCATTCATTCCCAAACTCCAGCTGTCTAATAACCCTATTTTTTTCCCTTGCTGGACATCCACAAAGGGAAAGCATATTCACTCAGATCGTCCTAACTGAAGTGACACATCTTCATGTCTAATAGAGAGTCTTGTGTCTATTTCTTTAGGTGGTATTTTGGAACGGCTTTCAAAAGAGTTACTATCCACAATAGAGTATTTGCTGAAGATGCTGATGAAGACCCTATTGTATTCAACAGTGTTCATATTTCCAATATCTCTAGCAAACATGCCAAGTCAGACAGAAACACAAGGAGCTGAAGGACACTACTGTGTCAAGTACATCCCATGGCTGGCAGTCCTGATGAGGGAAACGGTGATCATCCAAATCTCATCTCCTGGCTTTTTCCACTGGCTCAATATCATTGACAGGCACTATCGTTTACAAATCCCCTTTAAAAATAGAAAGAAAATGCATTTCAAACTAAGCCCATAATAGCATTTTCCAGGCTTGTCCTTCTAATTGTTCTGTTACACTTGTAGGATTAAAAGACAAGGAAAAATAATTACTATATAAACAGACACATTGTAGTATTTGCATTCAGATGATGATTTTGGGTAGGGCTCAGGAAATAAACCTCAACTTCCAGGCTGTGAATGCATCTTTGTTTTCTTGCCTGTTTTCTGCAGGAGAACACAGGGAACAGGATAGCAAGCTGCAGAGTGTGCAGACCTTGGACTCAACCATGGCACTCCCAAGTTACGCTGCCTGCCGTTTTTATCTGGACTTGTCTCCTTGCCCTGAAAGGGTTATAGTCCTCTGCAGCCACTGAACCCAAAGACTTGGCTTGGCTGCAGATCAAGTGCGTGAAGAACGTGTGACCTTCTCAGCACAGAAAATCTTTGTCGTGAAAAGAACTCAAGTAGCAACACAGAAGTTTGTACTGGGAATAACTAGTGCCTCTCTCATTCTTCTATGAAGGAATATATAGTTCAGCCAGTGCTTCTCACAGGCAGTTGTTACTTTGTTAACCTAAATTTTCCAGGGCTCTTCCTGAGTCCTTGGGTTAAACAGTTATCACCACATAAAGAGAGGACACTCAACTGTTCCCCACACATAGAACCAAGGGAGAAATTAATTGCTTCTTCCTTTCTGTTTCTAAAGGCAGGCTCTCCCCTCAGTGAATGAGGCAGGAAACAATGTTATAGCGTCATGATTTGAAAGGGTAAGGGCATAAACCTTACTATTTGGATCATCCTCTCTTACCCCTCCAATGTGACTGCAAACATCTGGGTGCCATTTTCTTCCTCTCTAATGAGACAGGTTCTGCAAAGGAGAAGAACTTTGATGCTATAAAAATATTGACCTGGAAAAGGCCTGTCTGAAAATCTTCTGTATGAAATTCTAAAACCTGATTACAAACATTAATGAAAAGTGTTTTGCAACTTTCTTGTCAGACAGGTAATTTTTATTATTACCATTTGATGTCTTGCATGAACTGGGACAAAGACTATGTGAGTTGCTCAAAGTGACAGAGGTGACAACAGCATCCAGCTCCCAGTGCCACAAATACATAAAACATGGCAGGTCCCCAATCCATTTAATTTCATTAACAAAGCATATTAATGTAAAGATGAGGAGTATAAAAATCAGTTTTAATCTGTGTGGTGGCATGGATAATATTATTTTCAGCAGGAATTTTATGAAAGATGCTTCAGAGAAGCAGCAGCCGATACAATGGGTGATGTGTCTTGTGCAGTGCCCTTGTGTGAGTGGGGACACTGAGACACTGGGCTTCTGTTTCTGTGTCCTGTGTTGATCTGGTGAAAGTCAGTGCTTAGCTGTGCAAGGGTAGACTAGCCTAGCTATTCCTTGATCCTTAAAATTGCTGGAAACATCAAAACCAAGTCTGTTTTCCAGGCTACTGACAAACTTGCTTGGGCTGGCACTCTCCTTTTTCCTGTATATAGGAAAAGATAGCAAGACATGGTTGGTTCATCCACACTTGAATTTTCTTGCAGCAGAAGTGAGCAGTTTTACTATGTAACAGTCATCATGTCTTACTTCACCTAAAAGGAAATGGGTGAAGTTTCTTCAGATACTCAGCAAGTTGCACTACGATGGATTAAAATGACAGCTTGTTCTACAAATCCTTAAGGATTAAGAACATTTATTTCTAAACATTAAATCCCAACAAAAGGACAGGAGGAGTTTGTTTTTGGCTTGGAGTAATATCACAGCTGATAGTAGAGACACCAAGTTAGATTACAGTGAACAAGGCTAGGAAAGTGCATAAAAGCATAATTCAATTTATTTCTTATTTAATTTATTTTTACTTTCTTTTGTTCAACAGGTTATTGCATTGCTATATATTTACAGTGAAGAGTAAAAGCTAAGTTATACCTTTATTTTTATTTAAAAAATACTTTATATTTTGTTTGAGTTTATTAAGAAGTATATTATAGGTGGAAATTTCTAAATATTGCAGCTACCTGATATGTATTTGATTGGTATCAAGTATTTATAGTTCAAGAAAATCTGGTATATTAAGATATTACTCAGCAGGCAGGAGAGAAAGGGCAACGAAACCTAATTGTGGAAACAGCTGGCTATGCACAGAGAGTCAGTGTGCCTGTAGCAGAAGTCCCCTTCTATGGCAATGTTGTATGGCTTAGAGATTGCAATGTTCTAGACACACAACACTTACCTACAGTGTTTCATTTGCCTGCAAGCACTCTGATGTGATAGTGAAAGAATTCCAGTATCTCCAGCTGATGAGATTTCAGGTATGTTGCTGCACCAGCTTATTCAATTTCTTAAGACTTTAATGTAACTCTACAGCTTCTGTGTTCCCCTGCCTGGTGTGATGTGACAGCATCCACAAAGCGTGGAAGTAGATATTCAGTATTTAGCAGCTACTGTAAGTATCACCTGTTGGCAGGGAAGACATTACTTTTGCAAACCATATGTATCTCACAACCTGCCCTGTCACCTTCCTGGGGCTCTTGCAGTTGTCCTGCTATGATTTACTTGGGAAAGAAGTGGCAGGAGGTAAATTACTTGGCAATGATTGATTTGCCAGAGAGGTTGTTCCAGGTGCTGAGGAATTGTTGCTCACACCCTTTTGAATATCAACACTGATATGCTTTAACAAGATTCTTGCACTTTGACAGTTTGCTTCTGAGATTAAGAGCTTTTCCAAATGATCAAGATTATGCTTAAACTGTGAGAGAGATGCATTCATGGCACCTTAATGTCTTGGGTTTTTTGACTGTCCCTATTGTCCATCACTGTTTTGCCACTCATACTATGGTAGTTATTACTACACACACAGTTGAGTTGTAAGTACTCTGAAATAAGCCATTGCAGGAAATTTTACATTCTCACTCTACACAGTCAGACATTGCTCTGTCAGATGGCTCCAGAGGGATACAGTCTTTCCTCCGTCTGTGTTTGTGCCTGTCCTGTGCAGTTGCTCTTGTGCAGCTCTACCCCTCCTACTGTACACACATCAACCAGTCTTCTTTGCAGAAATAATCCTGCATCATCAAATTATCTTTGCTAAATTATCTATGCTTTTATATTTCTAATGGAGACTGAAATCACTGAAAATCCCTAAGACTTATAAATGCAAAATAGGGATGGTGCAACCTAGCCTTGTTCTGTGAATCACAACAGATATGTCTTCCAAATACAGATGGAACCTCTCTGCTGCATAGAAGTACCTTTCTGGCCTTTAAATACAAAGCAGTTATGGGGCTGGATGTTCTTCCCTGTCTTCCTGTACACCAGCATGTTGACATTTCATCGGTGACACGAATTTTCCGTGTGACGTCTGTTTAGTCACTAAAACCTGCCTGCATATAACTGTGTCAACATTATCTACTCTCAGAATCGTTATTATGCTTTAAAATGCTTGCAACTGTGAAAACCCATAGACAGATGTTTCCTAGTGAACAGTGTGTGCCACAGCTACTTGCATGTGAACAGCAGAAATACAAATTTTCAAAACAATACACATTTTGTGGTCGGGTTTCTCCAAACCAGTTCATGTCCCCACCAAAAGCAGTTTCCTGGCAGAACATGACAGTACAGCAGCTGTTTGAGCAAGGAAACAAGCCACCCTGTTGCTGGGGTGGTTTTGTATATCCTCAATAGATTTTTTTTTGAACTACCTAAATTCACACTGCAAATTCACAAGCAACATGCAGAAAAGGATCCCTCATATGCACTAGGTATGGGATACCACTGCATTTTTGGTGTCATTATTTCTGTATGCCAGGCTTCTTGTATGGAAAGCTGAGTGAAAAGTTACCCATCTGTGAGTCAGGTGCATTTATCAGAGGTAAAGGTGCTTTTCTGAGTCCATGCTTCCTTAGCAGGGTAAGCCTGACTTTGGAAGACTGCATATATTCAGATCCCATTAAATGAAGTAGAAATATTCATCATCTCAGCTTATTCTCTCTGTAAAAGCAAAACAACAAGAAGTGGCAATTTCTGTCAGAGAGGTATATTTTTTAAGAGGCAGTTTTTGTTTTCGTGTCAGTAGGAACACAAATATATTATTATTACATAAAAGATTTTTAAAATTCATTACACCCACCATTAATTATGTTCCTTGGCCATGTGTTTGTCTTAGTGCCTGTATTTATCTCACAAGATTAACAAAGGCAATGTACTACATGGGACGCTTCACTGACCACCAGCATTTTCCTATTATTAATTAATTAGATTTTCTTATGGTAAACAAGAGAAGACATACACCATGTTGGTACTATGATGTTCTAAGATGCTGGCTGAAGGCATTCCCTTATGTATACCAGAATTTTACATTATTTTTTAGTTTCGCTTAGAATAGAGAGGCTTTGGAATTTATTTTTTTCGTAAGAAGTGAAAGACGTATTTGTTTGTCTTCTGTATTCTAGAAGGCACATCATAAGGAAAATAGATTTAAAAAATAATCATTATGCTTCCAAGTATATTTAATATGTGTGCACTTGGATGCATATTATTCAGTTTTATATTTTGTTTTATTACTTGCTTTCCAGAACAAAGAGACTCACGAAAATCCATGCCAAAGAAATGGCGTGTGAGAGTGTGCATCTGCATACAATAATTTATATACTAACTACATTACGTAGTAACACGAGCCATCTAGCCAGCAATGCTCTGCTGCTTCATTACACTGTGCACAGAAAAACTGAGCTTTATGCTAGAGACCTTGTTGTATTCACTGCCATCTGAATCTTATGCCTCTTTCATTGTTCTGCTCATCTCAATTTAAAATGCAGTTCCGATTTTGATCTCAGAGTACTATAAATCCAAAATAAGTCTAACAGCTTCAAAGAAGTTTATTTCTGCTTTACATAGTTATAACTAAGATAAAAATCTGGCCCATAGGCACATTCATTTTATAGCAAGTTAAAACATGTGCCCTTACATTTGGCAAATCCTCAAGATTAACAGAGATACATGTGTTGCTAGAATAGCAGCTATGGAGCTGCTTTTCTTTTTTTCTTTTTGCATCCAGCTCTATTTTTGGTTCCTTCCCCTTTGACATACATTCCTGGTAACAATTAAAAGCAGCTCTTCTTACTACAAAAGTAAAGTTGATAGCTGAACACTTTATGTATCATATACATTTTCTGTATTTTGTATCAAATACATTAGATGCTGATTGTCATAAGTGGAATAGAAATGGGAGGTCAGACTGTCCTTTTACTTACAGTGGTGTAAACCAGCAGAGTGAAAGATGGATAGAAAAATTATTGATGTTTGGTGCTTGGCTGTCAAAAGAAGCAAGTAATGCAGAAATAGGGATTGCTTGTGCATTTGTGGGCTCTGAGTGATCCCTGTCCCTGTCTGTGGAAAGTCTTGGAATGAAGAGCAATGCACAAGGTCATTCACATCTTTCCCCTCTGGAAGGAGCCAGAGCTGGCTCTGCAGGACATCACACTAGTGGGTGTAATGCTACTTGCTGGAGGGGACTGTTCCCATTGTCACACTGGAGTTACAGGTCCTGTCTCCCTTTTGACAGGCCTCTTGTCCTTCCATGTTGAGATGGGCTTGGTGTCTGCTCTGTTTCTGGACAGACTCTACACCAGAGGTGTAAAGGAGAAGTGGATGACCTTGTCCATCAAAAATTCCCACAGCCTTAATTCCCATGTGCTCTTGCTGACATAAACTACTGAATGTCCTGCATCTAACTGATTTCCTCTAGAAAAGTATTCCAGTATTTTTGGAGTGGGTCTTAGGGCCTCAGGGCTATTCTCTTTTCATATGACCTGGGCTGGCCCATGATATTTCCCAGGATGGTTTTAGGTTTACTCCTCAGATTTCAATTCCAGGTGCTGCAACAGAATGTTCTTAGTGGAAAGTCCCCGGGATGCTAACTCATTTCCTCTTTTTTACTGTTGGGGTCCAAATTTTCTGACTTCCAGTGTGCACAGCCAGAAATACTTACTTAATTTAGCATTCCTTATGTCAGCATTCCTGGAAAAATTCCAGGAATTTATTGTATCAGTAGGTGGGGTGGGCAGATCGTGGCACAGGTCAGGGCTTTTAGCTCTTTTTTTTTACCTGTGCACTTTGCCTACACTTGGCATTATGATAATAGGGGCAAATATTCATGAATAGTGATGAAGGGGATCAGCTTCTAAGAAGAGCTCCATTATGGTGAAAGGGTGTTAAACTCACAGCCTACGGTCACCTCCAGGGACTCCATGCAGCCTGTTACCCCAGTGATCATTGCAAGTTGGGTAAAATATCAAACCCCTGCTTCAAGTGTAGTATGAAGGCTTTAAGTCAGCTGGGTTTAAGCATATGCTTATTTCCTGAAGCAAGACTTTGCTAAGTTTATTCCTGCTAGCTAAACCACAGCATTGCTGTCTAGTCTTCAGAAAGAATAGGCAACCAGTTTTCCCTGAGACTTGCACCCAGAGTCACTGGGTTTCCAAGAAGACATTTGGAAATGGACAAATTTATGGGGAAAGGGTCCTGTTTCCAGGACAGTTGCTGTGATAAATGCTGACAGTGTGGTCACCAAAAGATAAAGAAGATTTGCTGTCATCTTGTGATGTTTTGCCAAACATGTACTTCGATGTAAGAACATAGGTACTATATAGCAAAGAACATAAGAATTATTTATTTATTTATTTATTTACACGGCTTTTTTTTTTTTCTGAGTGTTGCAGGAGCTGTGATCATAATTCCTGTAATACTCCAGCTCATAAATACTCAGTATGGTATGTAGTCAACATTGCCTGGTGAAGCTGAACCTTGTGTTTGCCTCCTGGTAGCTGGATTCATGGTCCCCTTTAGATTCATTCATTCTTTTTTGAAGAGACAAGCCTGGTCTGGTTAAGTTATATCTCTCAGTATATATCACTCTGTTTGAGTGAATCCTGCGATGGCCCATATCACACAGTCAGGTGATGGCTGCTTTGCATCACTGGAGGTGCTGTAAAACCACGATGTCCAGTGCAGCCCTAAGACAGTGAGGTGCTCAGTCTGGAGCTCACAGGAGGCTATCTGCCATAGGAAAGAAAACCAATTTAGCTAACTTACTTAAAATGAAACATTTCAAGTCAACAGCACAAAACACTATTTTCCTCAGAAAATTACATTTAAATATAATGCTTCTCTGGAAACAAATAGCTTTATGGGAGCTGCATTTTCTGTTGGAAAGGCATTGCAGTGAGAGATCCTTGATCAGCTCCAATAATTTAAGCACTGTAGCTTTATGAGGTGTTATTATTGACTCTGGCAAACAAGAAAATGTCCTTTGCTCCCTTTTTTTTTTACCTGCAGTGCCCTTTCTCTACTTCCATTGCAATAGCCCCAAACCGCTGACTAGACAAACAGATCATCTGACCTCACCCATCTAGTTATTTTTCAGCTAATTACTTTGTGCTCCCAACCCCCAAGCAATTTTCATGTAAACATATTTCAGGAAATACGTTTCATTGTGGGTAATTCCCTTGCCACCCTCAAGTTCAGGCAGGTGTTTTATTTGTTTTTGTACAGGTTCTTATTCTCTATCATTAGACTTTGCAAGTCGTTATTCTTGTTTTAACTACTTTGATCTGTTCACTAACTTCAAACTAGTTTAAGTAAAAGTTGACTCCTCTATGTTTTCAGTGATTGATTTCCATATTAAAATAATGTTCCTAAACACCATTTAGCTTCATGAAGCTTTTTATCTGTGCTCGAAGAAATGAGAGTTCTGCCACAAATAGGACCCGCAGACCTTTCTTTCCCACAAGAAGAAATGCAGATGATTGCATAGCATCAGCTCTTAGGTAAAACCCCAGCCTACATCTCACTGGGGATGCATGAACTGTGTGGTGAACTGCAGGAGAGCTCCTGTGGCTCTGCAGGATGTTCAGCTGCAGCAGGTCATGCTGCAGGGATCCAGATGTTTTAGAAGAACATCTAAGATGTCCAGAGTGACAGCCCTACTCCCAGTGGCAACCTTCAGCTTCCACAAAGGGAGAGAAAAGAGCTCAGATGAAGACAATTTATGTCCTGAAATCTTTCTTACCTCCAACTTCTACCTTTCATCTCTCATCTCCAGATGTGACTAAGCTTGGCTTATCCTTAAAATAGGTGATGTTACTTGATGATTATATTAATGCATGTAATTACCCCTCAGTATTCTCCAGAAGATGCAGTAGGTCACATTCCTGTTTTCTTATAAGTAGTTCTAAAAATGACACAATCCTAGAGAAGAGGCAGGGCCTTTTGTTATACATATTTTATGGAGACAAGAGGGTAAGTACACCACCTAAAATGTGGATTATCAGATATGAAATTGAGTGACAAAACAGACTACAGTAGTTTGTTGAGGTAGCCACTGAAATTCAATCTTCTCTTTCAACAAGATGAAAGTGAGATGTGTCAAAACATTTCTGAATTAATTGGAGTTTTGTGTTTGATTTACCCAAAGTCCCCTTAAAAACAGAAATAAAATAATGTTCTTTTCTCTAAAACATCTGAAGGGAAGGTGTTAAGCTAAAATATCGCCAAATTTTATTGTATTTAGTGAGGAAGATGAAGAAAAGATAAAAAATCAGTGAGGGAAAATACATTCTTTCATATCTACACCTGGCCTGGTCAGGTATACATGAGCCTGTATCAATGCCATTGTGCTTGTTCTTCCTGGAATGAGCTAGGTGGGGCTTTTCCTGTTTGTAAAAGACAAGCACAGGAGAATGCTTAGGATGGGAATTCTCCATCATAACTCATACTAGTAGCATCCTCATGGACCTCTGGTGGGAAATCCCTTCAGACCTTTGTAGAAATCCTGTTGGCTTCAGCTGGGTGAGCACCAGACACTGAAGGTTT
Source organism: Ploceus nigricollis (assembly GCA_013399945.1). Taxonomy (NCBI): domain Eukaryota; kingdom Metazoa; phylum Chordata; class Aves; order Passeriformes; family Ploceidae; genus Ploceus; species Ploceus nigricollis. Next base: position 311,045 of record VXBC01001721.1, on the reverse strand, counting down.
CCAAGACTTGGCTGCCAAATACAGTTAGTAGAAAGCTATAATTTAGAATTTCCTCTCTAGGGTTTCCTGGTAAAGAATCTAAATGCAGAGTGTGGCTTAGGGAACCCACATTCTCCCCAGGGAGATAAAACAAACACACCCAACAGTCAGAAAAATAATCTGTTCTCATAGTATTTCTAGCTTGTTTTCCAACCAGCTGGGATTTCCATGCTGTGAAACTTGGATCTGTATGGAAATGATGGCATACTGCTCTGACCCTAATTTTACTTTCAAACTTTAGAGCTTTGTCCACCTCAGGGAATAGTGCAAAATGGAATCAGGATGGACCTGGAGGAATAAACAAATTTGTGCAACATATTTGCCTTCACTGTTAGGCATTCTTGCTCCTAAACTCAGTCAGCAAGTCATTCATGGTTTTCATGGGAACTTTTGCCTCTCAGTGAAAAGATAAATGAATGCAAATATTTCTTCCTTCCCAGAAAGAGAAGTTATGTGGGCATGATTTGGCTTGACAGTAAAAACAGTGTTGACTTAGCTGTACCACCAGGGTCTAATGGGCTAAAATTTCAATTCATTAAGCCACCATGTCAGTTTGACTTTCCTTTCCAGCTGTTGTGAAGACAGAACTACTCATCTAGCTTCTTATGCCAGCCTAGTCAATGTGCCCTTTGAATGAACATAGCAGACTCCAAAGTAGATCAGTACATATTTTGTTATTGCTGCCTTCAGGTTAGTTCAAAATGGGACTTTGATGTCTTCTGCTCCTTTGTCTTGATTCTATATAGTTTGCTGGGGTAGGTTCTGACTTTGTTTTTATAGGATGCAGGTGAGTCTTTCACAGCATAATAACTGTCTTCTCAAAGCATAATAGGATGTATTGTCAACAGTGTCTATAAGCACAGGAATAGTAGCAGCAATGCATTTCTGTAGCTGTGATGGTTGCAGATATGAGAGGGTACTTTTTTGAGTGCTTTGAAAGTGCTTTGGGAGTAGGTCTTCCACCTACATCACACAAGTTAATATTTTCCTGCAATGCTTATTCCTGTTTGCTAGTAACTGTAGAAAAATGTCTACATAAATTCATCTCTATCTAGGATTTTAGTTTACTTGCTTCCCTAGGTTTCTGAAACTAATTAGGACTTAAATAATTATTAAATAAGGGGACCCTTTACTTTCCCCTCAACTTGCCAATCTAGCAACAGAGCAGAAACAGACTTGGCTCAGTGTAACCAGTAATATTACTTTCATTATCTCTTTTTTCCCTTGAAATCTAGTTCCCCAGGGCTTACAAATCTGGACCAAATTGTCTGGTGATATTTTTAAATTACTTTTTGGTGGAAATGGGTGCAAAATGATCCATGTAGCTGAGTAAATTTTAAAATAAGTCTTCTATTACACACAAAGCCCTGCTTTGTCTTCACAGAATTAGCTTGTTCTTGTAAACAGGCAGTGCTTAAGAGAACACGAAGATTTTTTTAAAGCGTATTTTATTTGCATTATAGTGTAGTGTTGTAAGGCCACAGCATTAGAGAGTTGCCTCAATTTACTCCACATATTGCTAAAAAAAAAAACCAAGAAAAAACAACCAAAAACCTACTGATTTTTTTGGCAAATGGTTGAAAATAAAATATAGACTAAGAGAACTAAGTACTTTTGAAGATGCAATGCTGTGTTATAAAATTCTTATCAAAGTGTAAAGTTATTTGGTACAATATAGGAAAATTTGACTTCCCTCCTATTGAGGGATTTTCTATAAAAGAGCTCAAATGTAATACCAGCCACTAGAAAATGCCACATGGGAGACAGATGATGGAAATTCAGAAACATTCTGATCAGACACTGCACTTGGTTACAGAGAAAATAAACCACGTGTCAGTACAGAGACAGAAGAAACTGACCTTCACAGCTCCCACTACCAGCTAGTCTCTTTGATTTACATGAACTGTGTGGCATCCATCACTGTCCAAATATTATTTTGGTAAAAACAGAACAGAACTGAACAGCTTACACTGAAGTTTAAAACAAGACAGTTGTATAGGACCTCCCATATCTAGAACACTATTTAGTCCATCTTTTATTGATTCTTTTTAACAGTATGAAGCCTGTAGGACATCTTGTCAGGCACTTCTGGGACTCACACTATGACTAGTTTCCAGGTGTCCAATCTTCACTCGAGGCTCTGCCCAATGCCTTGCACTCAAAGAATCTGCTTCCCCTTCTGTGTCCCCTCACCAGATGTTCACTGCACCTTTCTGCTGGAGCTCGTCTAAGGTGCTGCTGAGCTGCTGTGCCGCCTGAGTGCTTCAACCTGGGCTATCCCAGTGCGCACAGATAAACAAGGCTTCAGCTAGGGCTGAGGCGAATTTCAGTGTCCTAATTTAAACCATTTCACCTGTAGTCATCAGCAGATGGTGGCCACTCTCAAGAAACAGAGATGATTTGTCTTCTTTGGTCTCTTGTAGTCATGATTGTGTTTGGATAAGGCCAGAGACTGAGTTTTTTTTTTGCTGACTGGATGGGTGCAGAAGTCCATTGTAGTGCAAGGTTCACCAAGTTTCCTAACAAACAAAGTTAGATCATGATTCAGAAATGTGCTTAGGTATCTTCTCTACTTTGAGCACCTGAGTAGTGCTCAGATGCTCAAAATGAACCTTGATGCTCAAGCCAGACATAATCTTAATGTGCTCATGAATCAGTAGCATGACTGTTGCTGCAGTCAGAAAACGTGAGCTCTGTGCCTTTCTCTACTATTGATTTTTGAATTATTGTGCATAAATCAGCCAATGTTTATCACTTTCTGTATTTCCTGAAACTCACTTAGTCATTTGGGAACTTCCTTGAACTCCTTGAATGAAAGTCTGTGCAAGGACAAACAAGTCAATATACAGTATCATGACGTAATTCAGTGAAAAGAACATACTCCTTCTATCATGCAGATATTTGTGAACTTCCTTGAACTCCTCAGATGAAAGTTTATGCAAGGACAAATCAGAATGTATTATCATGACGTAATTCAGTGAAAGGAACATATTCCTTCTTCTTATCTTTGTCTCATAATGTCATCATTGTATTTTTCCTTTCCTTTAGAAACCAGACCTTTGCTAAGGCCAGTGAGACCTCAAAGTGCCTTTTGAAGTAATGTTTTTGAACTATCTTCTAGTAATAAAAATAAAGTTGATGCTCTGCTTAAGGGATTGGTTTCAGCAGATGATCCTCATGTTTGTAATATCATGATAAAACAAACGAATAAGAGTCCTCTTTTCACTTTATTAAAATACTTGTGACATTGAATATATATGAATCTTCTTTCTTCTCTGCTAATATGCATGTGATACATGTCCATCTCAACTTCTTGTATAAGAATTTTCCCACACTTTCCACTAGCACAAGGAATTCCATGTGTTTATTTGGCAGCACAGATTTTTGATCTACGTCAATGCTGCTGAAACATTTCGAGGAAAAAAAATGGATAAAAGCCATTATATTCCTATTTAAACTTGGACTACATTCTGTGTTATATCAACTGGCAAAAATAATTCTATTTCATAGGATTGCTGAGCCCAGGATGAGAAAATGACCTTTGAGAAAAAACTAATATAGACAAATGGCCAAAGGTCATGAAAAACACTTAATTTCTACAGTCTGCTTGGTCAAAAAACAAATTCTCCTTTTGATTTCTCTGATCTCCTTTCTTTCTCTGCAGAAATATTTTTTTCACATATTCTCAGAATTATGGGATGTAATCCAAATGGCTGCCTTGCTCACTCCTCATACGCATGACTTATATACATGATTGGAGTCTTTCTGGGGACTAACTTTTACATTATCTCTTTCCTTGGGATCTGGATGGCAACGGGTCGTTATTGAGAGACACAAAAGTATAAGTTGCCAAAAAGTAGGCATTGCAGGCTGACTGCCCAGTTGCCCTGCTAGTTATTATTAGTTTACTCTGCAGTATTTCTGGTTTTGCCGACATGCTTTGCTTTTTTACTATTTGATATGTTGGGCCTAGAAGCTCTTTTCCCTAGAGTTTCTCCATTCCTCTATCCTGGTGTCCCTGGCAGCCACAACACCCTCCTGCCATGATCGCTGACCACTTGAGCCCTCACTTCCTTCTTCAAAACGCATGAATGCTGCAAGGTCAGTACCAGCTCTGGTGTACTACTAACCTAAATGGAACAATCCTGCCTTCTTTGCTCACCTCCACACTCAAGAAAACCTGACTTCTCCACTGCAATGCCAGGCAGGTTTTTGCAGCTTGAGGTTATCTTGGTCTGGTTAGAAGACAAAATCCTTGATGCACAAGTGAACCTTAGGCTATCATCTGTATAGCCCGAATGCACCACTGGCACACAGCTCCATGGAATAAACACAGGACCAGCCCACAAAAATCAGGAATTGTTATGGCGTTAAAACTTTTCAAGCTGTGAGTTTCAAAAGTAAAGTGCTTAAGGAATTGTGAGTCATATTGAAGGAACAGGAATAAGTCAAGTTTAACAGATTATTAACACATATGGAGAAAATATTTTAAAAATTAATATAAATTCATTCAACTTCTCAGAGCTGAGTACAGATTGAATATATATCGCCTGCTCTGACTGATTCATTGAAAGACTTTGCTGCCTCAAGTTCTTTCTTTTTCCTCCTCAGAAGTGTGTAAATAGACAGACAAATAAAAACAGATCAATCCTTTATAGTCCTTTGAACCAGTTGAACATACCAGGACTGCACAAGAACTGTCTGGATGGAGACGCTGTCACTTGTGAAAGTCTTAAAAAAGATCTGCCATGTCACTGTTGAAGCCACCAAGAAGGCTGAGGCAATTATTGCAACCTCTTGTTTTAAGCAAATTCTGTAGCACAGTTAAAACCACAAAATCAATACATCACGTGAAAAGTGATCAATAAAATCAATAGATTTGGAAGCTCTGAATATCAGCTATTGGCCAGTTTTCAGTAGACTGAGGAGTTAAATGGGGAACCAATGGTAGCTAAAGATTCCCAAAATATTCAGAGGCTCCATTTAGTTAAATTTATAACTTGGTTATTTGACCATTGAATTGCCTATTGAAGTCCAAAGTGCTGAATCTAACTTTATTTATATTGAAATCAGTGAAATAGTCACTCACTATTTTTCCATATGAAACATTATTTTGTGTCAACAGAGGCTACTATGAAATATCCTTGCTTAAACCTTTGAAAAAATGATGTATACATTGCCACAAATTGTGACAGCAAATGTCACAATCACTACTTACAGTTTCAACTGAGTTTCATCAGATTTTGACAAATAACAAGACCAACATGGGAGGTCTGAGATTAGCACCAAACATGGCTTAGTCTGTTAAAAAATATTCAAATAAGACCATTGATCTTTAGAAACAGTGGTTGCTTAGGATTTTAACAAGGGTCTGTGTACCCCAGAGAGTTTGCACAGAAGTTGCCATAAACCACATACGTGATATCTCAAAGCTGCCTGTACAAGCACAAGAACACTGGATGTTTTAATGGACTATGAGAATATTTAGTGGTATATATCCAGAGTGAAATTCATCTGAGTTTCAGCAGATTTAATCTTATTTCTGTTGGATTGAACAGTTAAAGATGTCAACAAGAAGACATTTGAAGGTTCCAAATATCTTCAAGACTTCATACCTTCATGTGTAAGCAAATCTTCTGAAACACAATTTTAAAAGTTAAAAAAAAGAGCAAAGAAAGATGGTAGGAAAAAAAAAAAAAAAAAAAAAAAACGCTATTGCTCTGCTGCCATAAAAAGAAAGGATAAATAAAACGTAAAATCCCACTAACTCCATGAACATACTCCTGTACTTCTAGGTTTTTTAAAAGAGAGATTTGTGAAAAATAGCCCCGAACTACAGTCATTAGAGACTTTTGTTTACTCAGCAGAGGAAGACAGTATTACTAAAACAGGGAGCTTTTTGTTTGGTTTGGGTTTTTTGTCTGTTTGTTGATGTTGTTCACCTGCACTTTTTGTTCCTGCAGCTACAGTGTTTGGAAGAGCAACTGTTGTAAATGGAATTCATGGAAAAAGCATGTGGACTGACAAAGAGCTGAGAATGTCTTACCTGTTTATGTTTCTGAAGTATTTTGTACAGAAAACTAAATACTAAGAGTAAAATGTCTGCTTGAGACTTATAAATTTTGTAAATATTCTCAAATGCAGTGTTAAGAATTGTTCATACAAGTTGTGCCAGCAGCTTAATGGTTAAAGATTTTACCTTCACATTGAAGCAGCAGTGAAGATAACACATAGAGAAGGAACATGCAGTTAGGAGCAGCATAATATATCATCTAAAGACAGACTGGAAAATTTGCCTGCTAATGGAGAAACTGCTGATGAAGGTTTCGGGATGTTTAGCACTTAGTTCTCAACACTACACTATGCTTATAGAAATCATGGACTTAGGGGTAAATCATCAGTCATCAGACTTTCTGCTTGGTCTTCTTTTCATTTAAAGCCATGGACGTACATTTACAGAATTGTTTATTCACTTGAAGTTAGCTAAATTCATTAATCAACCATGTTTCAGATTAGACAGATTTTACGTAAGAAGTTAATAAGACATCTCTTATTTACATTAGCCATTTTTATTTCTGTTTGTGGGGTTGCATCTCCTTACATCTCATATTAATGATATTACTGGGGTTTGAGCTTCTTGACTTACAACAGTGGAGTCAACTAAGATAAACTCATCTTTGGAATTTTAACAAAAGCATCTATTTGATGACTTACCGGGAAGTAGCAATATTTTTTCACATAATATGATATTTTCCCTTAAATGAATCATCTCAGTTTAACCCACAGAATTAAGGTTTGATTCCACAAAGCACTTAAACACCAGTGCAGTTTTAAACATATGACTAGTGGTACTGTTTCAAAAATAGCTCCATCTGTCATGCCCCCTAATTTGCAAATTCTGAAAGGCCTTGTTGAATCAGCAGCTTCAGCAAAATTGGCAGATTTGTGTCTGGATCACAATTAGTTTTCTTGTTTTCTTTTCTTTTTTCTTTTTTTTATAGCATAGGTCTCCAAAACAAGAAAACCAGAGGGAAAAATCCATGATTTAACTGACAGTAAACAGAAAGCATAGTCATAAACAGTCAAATATACAGTACTGTGAAACTCTGTCTATCAGTAGATGATTACACACAGAGGTAGAAAAAGATTCAAGCCTCACCAGGCAAGTAGCCCATTTCTAAACCTATTTTGTTCAAAAACATTCAGCAGCCTTAACTACAGACTGAGATACCAAACATATAATAGTGCAATAAAATCAGAGCAATTGGTCACGATAAAGCTAGAATTTTGTCAAAAGATAGTAAAATATTGCTATATAAAAGAATTTTTCAGTGCAGTAACACTCAATGAAAAGGGAGTCACGAAGCCTTCGGGATATGTATTTTATTTTTCCATCGAAATTGGCTCCTTTCAGAACACAGACAAAGGACACACAGGGCTGCCTAGCTCTTCCCTACTTTTTCAGGGAGAAAGGTTTCTGTTGATTGCTTTCATGTGCAGTATACATGTTCGCATTTCTGAGAAGAGGTTCACGTTTTGATGCAAACAGTGCAGAGGAAATTGCCAGGGATCCGAAGGAGGCAGGCTTCATATAAACCTGCTCTAGGCAGTGAATTCAGAATCCATTCACGCTAGTGTCAATTAAGCCTTTATAGGGCAAATCCTGACCACAAAAAGGGTCAGTGAGTGGAGAGCTGCTCCTGTGGCTTTCACAGCTGGAATCTACCCCAGAAAGCTGATGGGAATCCTGCATGGAAATGTGCCCTTTATACTACTGATGTATAATTCTTATAGTGTCTTTTTTGGTCATGGTTAAAATTGCATCTGATTTGGTCCCATGGAACCTGAAAGTCTTCACCTTTGAGATTTCTGCCCACTTTTTCTGTTTTCAACCATGGAGGGCAAAACAAAAAATACAAGAGCTTACAGGAACACTGGTTTCTCCCTCTTCTTCCACAAATTTTCATCAAAATCTCTTTAGTCCTCCCTCGAAACCATCAGAAAATGTCCCAAATCAAGTTGTAAATTAAAAGACAAGTATTTCAAGAACACTGGAAGGTCTTAAGTGAATAAATCTTGCTAATGGTAGACAGGTACTTCGCATATAAACGAGTGGAGGAGGATTTCATTCCACTCCCTTCCCAACAGAGCACATTTGCATTCTGGTGATCTCTCCTCTTGACTTCAGAAATGGAGGGAAGCCATGAAGAAAGGCTGATCATAAGTGAGTTCTGTCTTCCTCTTGTACTTCTTTTGAATACTGATGCTCAGATGCTCACATGGGATTTGATATTAAAATAAGCGTCTCAAACAAGTATCTGTGTGATATTAAAACAAGTGGCTGGGCCAATTCCCTTCTGCTTTCTTGTAGAGGTACATCATTTGGGGAAGACAAAAGCAGAGGTCCTTACAAATAATTTTCTGCACACAGCAGAACTGCTGTGCTTTGGCCAGGCTTTGTAGTGAAAACAGCTTTGACATAAGCCTGTGCCAAAGGCCACTGCTGCTAACGTGCTCAGCACACCACACCTTTCTGTGCTTTGCTCAGTTAGAGTTTTTGGTCTCTACATCTTCTCATGACCATGAAAAATAGATAGCTTCATAAACTAAACCAAAATCAAAATTAAAAAACAGTAGGCCCCAAACAAGTATGTTGCAAATACATCTCTGTCTGTGTGGTAGGGATGTATAACTGAAAGTCAAATGAGGATTTTGAGCTCCCATCAGATCCTTGTATTGCTGTTTCTCTTTCAAGGAGCATGTGAGAGGTGCCAGCCTTCCAACAAAACACTAAATATTTAAAAGCAACAACTCCATTCATCTGGTGGTTGGGTTTGAAGAACAAACATCAGCCCATTATTGTCTGGTTTCTGCCGTCATCTTGTACACACAGAAAGCCAAAGACTCCAAATAATTTTGTGGCCTCAGGCATCAACAACAAACTGTGTATATTTGATGTATTGGCCTAATTTCTGTCCACTGAATATGCTGTTTTGCAGCNTTGTTTGGTTTGGTTTTTTTTCCTACATTCAAGTCTTTATATGCCCTTGGATATATTTTTTTAACCTTTCTTAAATTTTCCTTCATGTTTAGGATGCTGTTACTGAGGAAGAGGTGACCAAAGTGCTCTTTTACTAAAAGCATGATTCTTGCAGAAACTTGCTATTCCAGTCTGATAAGCTTCTTGCCTGTCGCTACACTTTTTAATTAAATTATCCAACATTGAGGAAAAAGTCCTGAAAGTGGGGGGAAAAGAAACATAATTATCCATGCAGTGGAGACAAAGAATACTTATTGAATGCAGTTTCTAAAGCTTTTTGCCAGACTTCTGCTATGAAAATTATTGTCCAGAAGGGAGGCTGTAAACCTGTTTTTGAAGATCAGTATGTTTCAAAAAGGACTATTGTACTTCAGATAATTGTTTTAACCTTTCTCATATGATTTATAAGGTCTTCCAACACTTGTGGTACCAACATTTGTTTGTGACTTTTATTGCTCTCAGAGCAGTCATTCATTCAAAGGACAGAGCTAGTCTTTGGTCTCTGCAAAGCCATATTTTCAGGGGATTAAATGACCACTTTTTCCTCTCCATTCATCACAGCTTCTCTTCCCCGGGGCTTCACTTTGCATCCCAGGCTCAACACAACCAATGAGTCAACTCTTTACAGAAGCAAGAGTAACACACAATCTAAGGAAGGTTTATGCATAATGTAGCAATTTATTAAAGGAAAAAGCTTCTGATGAATGTGCAGGAAATATTTCAGTGCTGGTCATCAAAGAAAGGAATGACAGGTATACACTTCTCCGCAATGATGATAAAAAAGCTGTAATTTTCCAAGCAAATTGTTGAGTGTGACTTATCATTTCATTTTTAAGCTGTGTTTTATAATAGCGGTACTTTGCCAGTACCAACAGCCCTTGCTGTCAGGACAAGGGCCACAGAGGTGTGAGCTTTCTCCTCAGATTGCAAAGACAACACGTGAGGAAACCTGGCCACATAAAGGGTATAAACCACAAAATCTAAAAAGCTTTGGAAGAACTAGCTGATCCTGTCTGTTAAGAAATATTGCCAGGGCTGGACTAGGGAGTGAAACCTACACCTGTACACAGCCCTAGGAAGCAAATTGAAATCCTGTGGGGCAGAGAGGGGAGCTGAACTGAGATGCCCCACAGCCTGCGGCTCACTCAGGTGGTGGATGAAGCCCCAATGTTTTCACCCAACTGGTTTGATCAGACCTACTCTGAATATGCCCATTATTTCAGGATCCCCACATGCCACAGAGGAGTGAACAAAGTTAGCACCTGAACCCAGAAGAGCCCTTGGTCCAAAAATAGTCATTGCTCTGTAGAGCTGAGCCTGGGCTAAGGGCCTGGGCAGATGGATGACAAGACAGCTGGGGGAGTAGTTTGTGTTTGATGATATTATTGCTTTTCCTCCTACCCCTGCTCTATTTCTTAGAGCAGACCCTCAGCCAGAAATCCTCCCTTTGCAAGGGAGTACATGGAATTATTTTTGGAATCTCCTCAGGTGCTCCAATGGACTGTCAGAGGTGAGGCTATTAGCAGCTGCGGGATGGTTGTGGACTTTGAACCCAAAGATATCCTTAAATCCCCTTAATATAAAAACATTTAGGCACATTCTTCTCACTGAATTTAACAAAACTACTCTCATCCCTAATCATAAAGAATTTCAGGATCAGTCTTAGTCTTGTATGAGCAGGGCTTTGAACGTCTTTCTTTTGAAACTGTGTTGGGCTGTCTTAACCACAAGACCACAGGTATTTTGACAGACTGCTCATTAATGTTTGCAGCATGTTTGAAGATCTGAAGATTTGAGAATTCTACAGAAGATACTACAGTAATAGTTGGATTTCTAGCTTTCTAGAGAAACTGTTGCTTAAGTTACTGGGGATTTTCATTCCTGATTAGGTGGATTTCTACAGTAACCTGTTGTGATAGTGCTGCCAATTCTACTTAAAAGTTTTAAAAATATGACAATTAGTGAAAAAAATTTAAAAATCCAACCTTCTTCTCTGATTTTAGGTATTATTTTTAAAGCTAAACAGATATTCAAATGAATTGTTTAAATTCCTATTACTCTTTTTGCCTTCCAAAAAAATAACTTCCATTTGCAATAAAAGCTCTAGCGGGAAGAGTTAATGCACCTTTCTTACATTTCAGAGTCTGCAGATAAATTTAGGCTATTAAGAAAAATGGGTGAATTAAAATACTTGTATATCTAACTTCCTTTAAAAAGGAGGAGCAAGAAGACTGCAGGAGTGAGCAAAAAATTTTCTTGTCAAGGTCACATAGCTTTTTAAAAGAAATGTTTCTAGCTCGTGGTTCTACTCTTGCATGTGCACATTTAGCCAGCCTGGCCTTAAATCCCTTTGGCTGTTTTCTGGTGTCTGAAGACTTAAGTAAAAGAGGGAGGAAGAGTTAGTGTGATTTAGGCAGAATACAGGCTTCTTGAATCAAGGTCTTTAAATACAAATATACAATATTCCTACATGCTCCATGGAGGAATAACTCTAGTTTTCCTTCCATAAATTTGTCTCTCTTAGACCTTACTTTGTGCAGGTTTCCAGGCAAATATGGCCCAGGCTGTGTGGACAGTACCACTGATACATGAGAGGTGATCTTCTCAGCCTTGGCCCACAGGTATCCCTTTAGCAGGAGGAGGTTTCTGTGTGTGGCTTCGGGGGTGGTGGGGACATCCTGTCTGCTCCAGCACCCCTTTTCCTCCTGCACCAGCTGCCTGTTGCCCCCTCATTCCTCACACTCCTCAGCCCAAAGCAACTTGTTTTTTGAAGGGAGCTGAATGGTACCTCAGCCCCCTCCTCTGGTCCTGAGCCAGGAACTTGTATCTGCTTCCCCTGCACTGCGCCACATCTCGCTCCCTCCCCGCCTCCAGGCACCAGGCAGGATTGGGTCCCGCTCTGCTTCCGTGTGCCTGTGATAAATGACTGCTGGACAAACATCCACAGTGGTGGGGCAGATGCTGCTCCTGGTAATTTTGTGAAGTGGTTTCCCTGCTCTAGCAGCATAAATGTCTCCTTGCTGGTGCTAAGCTCCCAGAAGTTGTTTGTTTTCCATTTGGGAACGTAAATCTTCCGCAGCCGATCAAACTCACTGGCAAAGTATGTTCAAGACAAATCTTGCCTTCTGTGTGCCTTTTGGGCAGGGAAATGAAGACCAGATAAAATAATTTCTCTATTTCTTTATACAAAAATGCTCTCATTTGACTTTAAGTTTCACTTTATACATTGATATTGGTGAGTTTTGTAGTTTTCCACAAATCACTTTTGTGCTTTGTTTACCTGAGAATCAGATAGTTTCATGGCCAGGTAAAGGGACTTAAGGTAGACCAAAATAAATTTATAACCTAATATCTAATAATTATGAAATACATTTTAATACATTTATATTTTGCACAATAGGTTTGTGATCCTCTTCTTAAACATGCTACCTTAGCACAAGGTGCAGTGGAGGAAATTATTTCTATGCAGGGATTTGAGATCTGCTTAATAAAACCACCTAGGAAATTAAAAAGGCCAGTATATGGCAAATCAGGTACTATATCTGCCTTCTTGAAGGAAAAAAATATACTTGTATATTTCAGGAGAAGATCTTTCTCCTTACAGCCTACGTCAGTTTCGTGCAGAGTCATCAGTGTACAGATACACACATATATTTATATGCAGACATATATATATATATACATATATACACCTATAGCAGCAGGCAGTGGCAACTTTCACCCAACTAGGAACTCTGTGTAGGTAGTTTTAAAGCTGAATAAAAGATAACAAGGACAATCCAAATACAGAACTCCTATCCTTAGGAAATAAGTAGTGCAGGAACTTTATTATGAGGAAAAAATAATAAATCTGATCGATCCATTATAAATACAGCCATATATGTAGGTCTTCCTAACGTAACTTTGGTTACTGATAAACCAGGCATAACCTTGTATTCAAAACACCACTGGGCAGACTTATTTTTCCCATCAGGCTACACCAAGATCTTCCACACTCTCATGCATAGAAGAGATACATCATTAACAGTACTGGTATCAAAGTGAGAAATGGGATGTTGATTCTTGTGCAACGACAGTTTCCCACTAGTATGAGTTTTTTTAATTACATGCTGATAGAACCAAACCCAGTTCTGAACTTGACTCACTCTGACTCAGTTAAGTAACCTGTTGTAATTTCCAAAAGAATTTTAATACTCACTGACTTTACCGGGAAGTTCTCAGTTCCAGTTACGTAGGGTAAAATTTTCTTGTTGTTGTGCAAAAAGTCCTACTGACTTCTGTGGCCTGTGTGTGTGATTAAGGCAATGCTTGAAAAGGTAAATACCTTTTTTTTTTTTTTTTTTTTTTTTTTACTGGATTGGTTGTGTTGGGTGGCCGCAGGATNNNNGGTAAATACCTTTTTTTTTTTTTTTTTTTTTTTTTGCAGTGACAGTATTTGAGGTGGTCTCTGAAGTATTATGACTAATAAAAGGTTAGGGATCAGCACCTAACTGCTCATCTATGGATTGTCAATAGAGGCAAACAGTGGATTTTCTACGCATATACCAGCTTTTGTTCTGCACACTTTAAATTTGTCAATTTTCACAGCTTTCAGCTATGAGTATGAAACAAACAAATCTTGAGCCTTTCATGAATAATGTAATTAAAATGTAAGGTAATGTAAAACTTGCTTAGACAGTGCTTTGCCAAACATAAACATCCCTTCCACTCAAAACTACAAACTGCAATATGCTGACACCCCTAAAAAAATTGATCCAGTAAGAAAATTACCTTTTGTGGCCCTGAACAAAACCCACAATTTTTGAACTTGGTATGTGACTTTTGGCTAAGCAGTTGTTCATTCATCCCCCTAGAGATGAGTAGCTGCAGTTATGTAAAGGAGCTGCTGTCCCTGCAAACCTGCACAGCACCAAGGGACGTGAGGCATAGCTCTGGTGGGTAGTAGTAAGTCTGGCAACAGACAGACTGTGATGCAGCAGCCAGGGGACAAAAGTAGCAATGTGATGTGAAGAGATAACCTGGTCCAAACTTACTTAACTCTCAACTGTTCAAGGAATTTTGGTGTGTTCTCTCTGTATCAGCAGGTATTTGTGCTAGATCATCTATTGGGTCTCACCCTCATGCTAGTTAAAAACTTGAATGTCATCCTTGTTGTCCACTTTGGTTACTTTGTCAAGCATGTGACCATCTATATGTCAAAAAAAATTGGGTCCAGGCAGGTAACCTGGAAGGTCACAGATTTGGTATGGAAAATAAAGGCCTAAGAGGCAGGGTCAACCAGACTGTGTTTAGAAAAAATTATAAATGCACTGTTAAACTAGAGTACCACCAATACAGCTCATGAAATGATGTTAAGCTTTTTCAGTTATCCAAATACTCTTTTTTTTCCTTGAAAGGATAATTTATTCCCACAGACTATCTGTTATAGAGAGCTATCTGTCCTATTCTTGCTGATCAGCTGCCAGGAGAGAAACCTGAAGGTGACAAATACTGTGTAGCTTCTTCTGCCATCTTGACAGGATGTGGCTGTGGATTTAGATAAAAGACTCTTTCCTCTGGGGTGGTGGGAGAGTGCATATTGCTGTGCCTAAGACTGTGAAACCAAGATCATGGTCCATACTGAGCTCTGTGTTGCGAGGCAAACTGGCCTGAGAGCCCTTTGAAAACCTGGCCTGCAAGAGGAAATAAAAAGGAAGAAAACAAAACAGGGAATCAGCAAACAATTGGTCTGAATCATCTTCTCAAATCAAATCACTTTTACCACTGGAAAACGGTAATAAAAAAACCCCCATGCACTTCTGGAGAGCTGGTAGCCAGGACCTTGGCAGAGCAATGAATTCCATGCAAGGCTGCAAGCAGAGAAAAGGAATGGACATCTTTCCTAATAGTTGATACTGGCTAAAACCTCATAAACTAACCTACAGAGCATCTGAAGGCATTCAAAGGAGAAGTGTCATTTTTTAGTATGGCATTGCTAGAAATCGGACAGAGTTGTTTGGAGTTTTTTAAATTATTATTTCTTTTGGCAGTGAGTATTTTTTTTTTAACAAAAACACCTTATTCTATAGACAGAACTTATAATTGCATCATGCCAGTGGACTACTAGGTAATCTCATCTCAAATAAAGACCAGATTATGGTGATGCAATCATGAGAAAGATCAACTCAAAGGCAGCTGCAATCTGGGCTTGAAAAGAGTAGCACAGGTAAGCAGTGTGGCTAGGATCCTTTTGAGAAGCAGGAGACACGCTGCCTTCCCCTGTCAGCCCCACTTTATTTGTCCAGAGCAGGCTGTAAAGCAGTTGATGTTGGGGGACACCATATAGTAAAAGAACAGAAAGTCACTGCAATGTTGTCCTGCTTAACAAGTAAATGAATAGATTTGTCACTTTGAAAATGACCAAAAATACTAAGTATTAATAATCAATTTGTTGGATTGGCAATCTGCTAGCAAGCGACCATCTCTGCATGAATTCCTCACAAAATATGGTGCTCATCTGACCCAAATCAGGCGGAGGGATTGGCGCAAGACCTGTGACAGAGAAGGATGACAGCAGATGAGTGTTCCAAACACCAAGGATGAGAGACATTTGTGATCCTGCCCGAAACCTAGGGAAGCATCTGTGTAGTTAAAACAAGTGCTGTTACATTAACCCATGTGAAACCATTAGCAGGGCACATAGCAAGGTCCATCTGTTTACTAAGGCCTCTGTGAGGGGGGAAAGCTGCTGTTTTACTGTTTTTTAAGCATGAACAGCACATGATTCAATAGGGAATCTGGAAACTTTTGGTTGTTGCAGCAATATTAAAGCTGTGAGGAATTGCATTATAATCTTTCAGATAGGCAGAGAGGTTAACTGACAGCCATTCTATTTCTCAAACTAGAAAGCAAATAGAGAAATCAGCTAAAACGAGCTAAACTTATAATAAAGAACTAAAAATATACCTTCCATCACCATGTAACAAAAAAAATGAACAAATTATACTTTTTAAGTGTACATGTACACTGCCTTTCTTTTTAACTACTGGTTCCCCAAACTAGAACTAGAACTCCTCCTGATTCCAATAGGGATCTGCAGCAGTGCGTGCCAGAAGGCAGCTGTTTGTGCGACGGTGGGAAAGCTGGGCACTGCACAGCTGGGTGCTGCACAGCCCTGCACGGAACTAAAACCCCTGTCCCAAAGAGCTTACATTTCAACTGCATGACTGGGGATAACAGATGGGTCGAGATGGGAGACGATGAAAACAGTGGGATACTGGACAGTGTCAAATCCCAGCTGCTTACCCACTCCCTAATATTGCCAAGTTAAAATTTCACAGTCTTGTCACAGCAGAGTTTACACTGTTTCTTCCTCATTAAGGAAGAGGAAGCAGTAGGACATTTGTGCATGCTTCAGGCATGAAAAGGGCTTCAGGCTGCAATTTGTTGCTGAACCATATAGTATTGTGATAGACACAATAAAAACTCCTGTTTCCTTCATGTTTCCTTGCTGCATGGAAAGGTGTTTGCAAGGCCGAGTTATGTGCTCAGTGCTAGGTAATGGCAGAAGCCGGTATGCTGGGCACATAGTTCTGGAGGTCAGCCCTTTAACCTCTGAGACTGACATTCACTAGGGGCTTACATGGGCTTCGGGAAGCGGCCAGGACCCAAACTACACGTTTCCCGTGAGGAATGCGAGTCTGAGGTGTAGCTGATGGCTTAATGCAGCCCCCAAGAGAAGGCAGCAAAATAAAAGTAAACTCTTCTGGTGAAACAGCCTCCACACCCAAGGACACTTTTAGGCGAGGGATTCAGAAACAAAAACCCCAAATGCCAATACGGGGACAAGCGTGGTTCAAGGCACTCTGCAGTTGCTGCTAAAATCGCCCCAAGGCTGTGACTCACACTGAGCCATCACCGAAGCAGGGTGCAGCGCCTGGCCGCCACTCCACCCCATGGCCCGCCCGCCGCTCCCGGGGAAGGACGCCGGGCGACTCCCGAATCGCCCTCTCTCCGGACCTGTCGGAGCGGGAACCCCAGGAACTTTTTTCTCGGCACTTTCCCAAGCATGAGGCCCGGGCGGGACACGGCACCTGGGGGCGGAGCGGCAGCGGGGCGGGCCCGGCCGTGGCCGGCGGGAGGAGCCGGGCCAGGGAGGGGGCGGCCCGGAGCGGCGCTGCCGGGATGGGAGCGTGAGAGGGGGCGAGTCCGCGGCCGGAGGAGCTGCGGTCTGAGCGGGGGCTGGTGTCGGCGGGCTCTGACCCGCCATGGAGCCGGTGACCAAGTGGAGCCCGAAGCAAGTGGTGGACTGGACTAAGGGTAAGAGGGAGCCGGCCCTGCCGTCTGGGCGCCGGGGGAACTTTCCTGCGGCGCGCTGGGGGTGCCCCGCTGCCGCCGCGGCTCCTCTGCCCGGCGGGGCGNACTGAAAAAGTCCCGCGAAAATTAACTTTCAGCTTGTCAAGCGAAAGCCATTGACGGTTCGAAAAAACTTCAGGTTTGTAAGTTAAGCAAGAAGTTTTTAAACTAGCTCAACTAAGCAAGAACTCTTTATCCTGTTCTGCGGTGATGGGATTGAGGCGCTGGGCTGCCACTCGGAGAGGTGAATAGCGGCCCCTTCGTCCTCCAGTCTGTCCGTCCATCCCTCCCACCCCTCATCTCTCGAGTGTGTGCTTGTGTCTCTCCCTCTCCCGCCAGCAAAACCATTCTACTCTGCTTCGAGGTTTGTTGGCAGTGCTGACATAGCAGCGAAAGCCTCGGGGGGACCGCGGTGTGCGGCCCGCCTGCCCCTGCGCCCAGCCCCGCGGGCGCTCCGGGGGGCGGGATGGCTGTGGGCGCCCCGCTCCTGCCTCTGCATTTCGGCGGCGCTGGGTTACCGGGGCTTCCTCTGAGGGCAAGTTCAACCTCGTGTTGTCATACTCCGCTTGGACCCTGCGAGTGCTTTCTGAATGCCGACCGGGGTGTCGCAGTTCCCACTCTACAGGGAATGAATCAAAAGGGAAGTGGAGCTATGAGTTGGGTGATGGATTTATGGCTTCTGGAGCGTACGTCTCTTTTTTTTTTTTTTTTGTTTGCAGCATTAGGTTTTAGTGTGATCCTCTTTGGTTACATAAAGTATTTTCACAGGCTTATCTGGAGTTTAATTTGATGAGAAGTTAGGAATGTTCTGAGAGGTGAAGGTTTGCCCGGGTGAGAAGCGGCGCTGGCTCCCAGCAGCCATTACTGCCGTGTCTCGCTCGGGACCATCGCGCGGGCTGGACTGCGTGCCTGCGGTCAGCGCTTGGCAGCGGCGCGGCTCAAAACTGAGGCAGATTTGGAAAGCAGACTCATGTTTTCAGGCGGCGAGAGATGGATACGCCCAGCCCTCCTGAGCGTGAACATGTGCCTGAAGGGGCCGGTGCCAGTGAGGGACTGTCCAAGCAGCCTTTGTGAGGAGAGGATTCCACACAAACGTGCTGTGAAGTTATGCGTTAACATATAAATAACTTCCCCAGAAAGCTCTCTCTTTTTTTATGCTTGGTATTGGTTTAAACAGGAGTGCATTGTTCCGATGAAATAAGCCCTTTGCTTTGGCATGTGGGATATTCATATAAAACTTTTCCCTCATTGTGTTTTTTCTCTTGGGTGCTGCAAGTTTGTTACCTTGCCAGATTAAAGAGTAAACCTGCTAATCATTTTAAAAGCCTTTATTATTCTTAAGCATTCTTGGCTTCCTTTCTTGCATAATTTATTTTACTTGCAGGTTCCTTGAACAGGTAACTCTTCAGCTGGACCCTCAATTAGTGTTATGCGGAATAATTTGAGGGCTGGCTGTAGTTGGGAGGTGAATCTTCTGACTAATGCAAACACGTGTACTTTGAAATGTAAAGGAATAAATTAAAGACTGCTGGTGACTTTTGTTTGTGCTGTTGTTTTTCAGTTTCTAGGTAAGCGTTGGACTTGTTTGGTACACAGAGTCATTTTATGTCACTCCCTGCATGACAAGACTGTAATAAAGAAATGACATGTGGAAAATTTTTCTTTATGGTTATACTTTCATCTCTGCACATGAAAATAGACGCTTTAATAGCTAGCTAACAGCCTTATTAACACAATGTCTCATAGTTTATTTTCAATCTGAAGTAGTTATTTACTGTGTAGTTCACAACCGCTGGGTTTCATGTTTGACCAAGACCAGTTTAATTTTACCTTATGAATATTACATCTAATTCTCAAGGTTAGTTTTATGAACAGGTGATTGGAGGGGAGCTTAGGCTCTTTTGTTTTCTTGCACGTGCCTTCTGTGAGAAGTGATGCCATGATCTTAACTGAACTGATTGAACTCTGGGAAAAATTATTTGGCTGGTGATATCTGCTGCCAGTAGTTAGTGCTGTGGTGCCGTGGAGATGTATTTTAGGAGCATGACGTGAAAAACTGGTGGGAGATGCCAGCTCTCAGTGGGGAGATTGGTTTTGCAGATAATGATTCTTACTTATCACACAATGATAAAAAATATCTTGGCAAAATGTAGAGAATGGTGGAAATAAGTGGTCTGACTCAGTCCATATTAATGTTCAATGTGAAACTGAGAATATTTGTCCCAGAACATTTCCCCTTCTCTCTTCCCCCCCAGTCAAACTTTGATAAATTAAAATTTTTTTATAACTTTTCCAAAGCAAAAGGAATCATGGAAACTTACCGTTTTCCATGAAACAAACCCCTAAAACAAAATCCCAAAGTAGCCTGTATGACCACTGCTGGACAGCTTAATTGCTCTTGGCCAACTTACTCTTTTTTTTTTTTTTTTTTTTTTTTTTTT